>CABHPP010149930.1:0-11617 GCA_902168425.1 Peromyscus attwateri
CACACACACACACACACACACACACACACACACACACACACACACCTCTGTACTCCTAACAGGCAAGCAGGCAGATATTCAGGTAGTCATCATGTTTTCTAAATATTTTCATGAGAAGAGTATGTTTAAAACACTCAATAGAGAAAAAGACAGAAGCACAAGATCTGGTATTCATAAATAACTGTGAGCCTCTTGCTCAAAGTCAGTTTATTTACAATTCTTACTCACAGGAAAATAACCAACTTGATTCAACCACAGAATCTTGTTAAAACCAATGCCATGGCCAACAAGACAGCTTGGTGGGTAAAAGTCAAGCCTGATGAAGCTGAGTTGGATCCCCAGGAGAAGAGAATCAACTCTTGAACGCTATCCTCTGACTCCCACAAAAATACTGTGGTATGTGCACACAAGGGCACCACCCCACCCCACCCCACCTGTAAACGTTTAGTAGCAAACAAATACAAATTTAGAAAGACTTTTCAATGAGCAGCAGAGCACACAGCATGTGTGAAGCCCTGGGTCTGCTCCCAAGCAGGAAAAAAAAAAATGTAAGTAGGTAGGTGGGTCAGTGGGTGGGTGGGTGGGTAGGTGGATGGATGGATGGATGGATGGATGGATGGATGGATGGATGGATGGATGATGGATGGATGGATGGATGGATGGACGGACGGACGGACGGACAGACAGAAGGACAGAAGGATGGAAGGACAGACCAAAAAAAACAAGAAAATAGGGAGGATTCAACGGGACATGCACGCACATCAGTTCACCAAGGTGAACACTCATTCACAACTGTGAACGCTGTTAGAGGACACAACAGAAGCAAGAGCTCTCACCTGCTCATGCCAACTGAGGCCAGTGGGCAGCATTCTGTGCTGCAGAGTGGCTCCTTTCAGCCCCACAGCCACAAGGAACTCCTGCACCACAGGACACACGAAGAGCTACATTAATCCACAGAATTCCAACTGGGGTGTTGCCACTTCTAACAGTCATCTTAGCTAGCAATCAAATCAACAGGAGTATTTAACAGTTGAAGGCACACACACCTTCGTATTGGACTCTGATTTATCAGACAGTATCTTCACGGCCACCGAGAGCATATTCAAATTGTCTCCCCCAACACCGTCAGAGGCGGCTCGGCTGAGGCCGTCTTCTTCAGAGGAATAAATTGTAGGTTCCAACCAATGTGGGCGGGTTGAACTGGGCAACCGTGTCTCTGTAGGGAGAATGGCTCCATCTACTATGCCTAGACACACATTGAGACAAAACACCAACAAAATGATCACTTGAAAATATTCTGTAACTGTTCCGACTTTCACAACTCAAAACAACTCTCTCTACAGGTTGAGCACAGCTTTATCCAAAATGCTCAGCATCAGAGTATTCGGGATTTTGTGAAGAATGTTCACATCTAGTAAACGAGATATTAGGAAGGGAACACAGTTCTGAACATGATACATTTTTGTATTGTGTACTCCTCAGACAACAGGTTCAAGGTCATTCATGCAATGTTTTCATGCCCCATCTCAAGAGGTCAGGTACACTACCACTATCGAGATGTCTCAGATGTAGAGTATTTCTAAACAGATTTCTAGGACACAGCCTATACTCCTTTGAGCCTTGCTGGGGGCACAGAGGTCCTTGAGCTCACAGAAAAGCACTAGAGAATCCAGGACAGGGCTGTCTCTTCAAAGGGACAGATGCATACTTGTTTTCTGCCCAGAAGCCTAGAAATAAATGTTGTTAACCGTCTGGTGACCCCTGTGCTAACTATATGACCAGAGACAACCAGATCCTCCCCAGGCCTTCATGACAACACATGTTGTTTATCTGTAGACCCCCATCTTCATGGAAGAGGTGACATGTAACTTGAAAATTTTTAGTAAAATTATTCCTTAATCTTCATTGTGCACACAGGATTGTGTTACACCAGGAAACTTTTTCCCAAATTGTGCGATGCTCAAATATGTTTAAAATAAGGTGCCGGTGTCAGACTCTAGAAGCTCGAACCAATACCTGCTGCTGAGTCATGTTGAGCCAGATTTCCTTCTGAGCTCTCACAGATGTTCCTCTGCTGGCCCTGGTGTCTGCAGAAACCCGCACAGAGCCAGCAGGGCTCTGGCGGCACAATGGCCAAGAGGCAGCATGGTAGCAGTCTACTTCTCTTTGTCAATGTAGGTATAACTGAGAGCAAAAACTTACAAGGGAGTCAAAAACTAAACTAAGATTCTAAAACACGAGGAAAACCAGATTTCCCCATCTTTGTGCCCATTCAAAGGGTAATTCAGGCAGCTCCTCAAAATGTGGTAATTTAGTCAGGTGTACACACCTACAGTCTTAACTTGGGAAGCTGAGCTGAATTTCAAGGTCAGGACCAGTGCTGGCTACATAGTGAGACCTTGTCTCCAAACAAACAGAAAGTTTTAATCTGTATAATTTTGGCAACGGAACCAGAACTCCCAACAGAAAACAATTTCTCGGGGCTGGAGAGATGGCTCAGAGGTTAAGAGCACTGACTGCTCTTCCAAAGGTCCTGAGTTCAATTCCCAGCAACCACATGGTGGCTCACGATCATCTGTAATGAGATTTGTTGCCCTCTTCTGGCCTGCAGGCATACATGCAGGCAGAACATTGTATACATAATAAATAAATAAATCTTTAAAAAAAAGAAAAGAAAAGAAAACAATTTCTCACATCAAAGTTGTACTCTCAACAGGCTGTCTCATCAAATAGGAAGTCAATGGGAAAACAGCAGAGAGGACAACGCACAACTGTCCTACCTTTGTGGTACAGACTGAGGCTGCTGGAATGCAGGCAGATGTAGTGCTTGTCATCGAAACCTTCATATTTTGTCACACAGAATAATGAGCCGCTGTTGAATTCTAACCAGAATTCACCATGCTTATTTCCCATCGGCTCTCCATTCTCTTGCTAACAAGAAGACCAGGGGAAAAAAACAAAACAAAACAAAACCACAAGTTACCATTTTATTTCCTCCCCAAATTCCAGTACTGGAGATGGAACCTAAAACTCTACACACAGTAGGTGGGCTCCTAGTCACTGAGCTGCAGACCCCAGCCACCATTATTAAATGCAGAAAGGAAGAATGTTTCTTGGCATGCTCATTCTGAATCTAACTTAGGAAAATCTCCTAAAGCATAAAAAGCAGTCTAACTCTTGAACTATCAATACCATGGGACTAAACACTGAATAATGTGTGTAGTACATAAGTCCTCTGTACCAAGTGCCTATGCTTCACCCTCTTTTAAAATAAGAAAGAAAAAGTTAGTTGCCGCCCTCACTGGAAGAATTGGCACATGCTTTCTTCCAAAGGGAGGCCACACAGCCTTAGATCAACGACTGAAGCTAGCTCCCAAAGTAGCGTGTTCTCCGGCATCTCAGAACACTGTCACCCGCCTCCCCCCGCCACCCCCCCCCTCCCCCTGCACTGACACCATCTCACCCCACTTCACTGCAACAGACTGTGTAACGGTGTGACCGTACCTTTACATCTGTGAACACTGCCATTAATCCATGATTGACATTCAGAAGGACTGATAGGAAACTCTGAGAGCTCTTGTTCTGAGAGTCCAACTTTTTTTTCCTACGGGAACGATAGTTGGGATCAACAGCAGAAAAATACTGCAAAGTCTCTTCTTCAGATCCACTGTCTTCATCTACGCAGGGAAAAGACCTACTATTACAGATTCTGACAGCTAAGCAGGACAGCAGCTTAAAAATGACCACAACAGTACTTTGACTTTTCCAGAGGACAGAACGACAGGGAGATGGGCCTTTCAAGGGAACTCCAAACATGTGCACCATCATTCCGAAGATAACACATTCGAGCAGTAAAGCTCTTATCAGAACAGACACAGAACCAGGGAAATAATCATAGAATTTCTAAAGAAATTACAGACCACAAACAGAACACAAAGTCTGAGGCACATTTTAGCTCTGCATTCGGAAGGGCTACTGCTCTGTTAACGTAGGAACGAGGCGCTTTCTTTATACTAGAACAACGGAAAGTGCATTACCATAGTGAACTGCAGACTTAAAGGGGCTGAAGCTGTCTTTGCTGAAGGTGTTGATCAGCTGACTGGCTACCGAAAGCCCAACGCCGTAGGAAATATTCTCAAGTGTCTCCACTGGGGAAGGAGCTGTTGGCTCCCAGAGAAGCAGGTCATTAAAGATCCTAGAAACACAAGTGCAAAGTGAACAGGAAAGAAACATCTAAGGTGAAGACAGACTCAGAACCCCCTTGACATGATCATATGGTTTTACTTACTGATTTTAAACGGTGAACTGAAAAATGATCCTGTGAAGGAGTTTTTAAAACAGGAATTGCGTGCTTTCAATGGGAAAGCACCTGACATGGTTACAAAGCAGGACCAGAAAAAGGAATGTAGATCAGACCCCTAACTAGACACTCATCTAACGTCTGTTACCCACGTTAATATACCCAAAGTCTTAATCATATCTCTAAGTGTACTTTAAAGGAGGAAGCTAATTAATGATAAAAAAAAAAAACCCACAGCCAGGTGTAGTGAAGTATGCATTTAATCCTAAGGGGAAGAAGCAGTCTGTGGATAGTCAGAGCTGTATAATGAGACCCTGCCAAAAACCAAACCAAACCAAAACACCCACCTCCCAAATGTCAGGAAGACTGTTAAGGCGCCACAGAGACCCTCTCACTTTACCCATGAAGAAACCACCACATAAAAACATAAGTGATCTCTCCAAGGCCACACAGTCAAGCAGGAGAAAAGCTGGTATGACATTCAAGATAAGGCCTGGCTCTCAATTCAATCTTTTGTCTAGACTAGTATCTGAGATAGCTTTTTCCCAACAGATAGCTCAACTTCCCTGGTAAGAAGAAATGGGATGAATGCATGACCACAAAAAGTGAGGGAGAGACATGTACCCCCTAAAGAACACACTAGAAGAGCCACAGCTAGGCCTGGACTGTATGCTGCCTCTTCAGTAAATACTTGCTCCTACAAAGACGTGCTTCTGCCCAGCTTCAGGAAAACTGCAGTTTCACACAGTATTCTCTAGGTCTGAGCCACAGCACCTCCTCACCTTATCTGTTTCCATCACAGCACCTGTAACGCTTGACTCCTCCGTGCCACCTCCCTGAGAGGGACTCGTGCCTAATTATCTCAGTCTGTACACAGACGAGTGGCTGTCACAGAGCACAGGGCTGGAGAGGGAGGGATGAGGTGATGACTCGTGGAAGGACTGCAAAGCCCAGTGTGAATACCAGTCGAGGTGCCAAGAGAAGAGGCAGCCCTCCCTCCCCTGGAGGAAGCCAGCATGCAGCCAGCTGCAGAGCTCCAGGCTCTGGAGGAGGGAGGCAGAATGAGCATCTTGACTCACAGCGGGAAGTGGTGTTGTGAAAGACACCAGAGACACAGCACTGACCGATGACGTACCTTAAACACACTGACAGTTACGTCCCCAACATTACGGTCTATTATAGGACAAAGAAGCCAAGGTCTATGAATCCAGACTCTGGCCTGAGCCAATCACTGTGAAGAGTGAAGGCAAAGGAAGCTTCTCCTTAGGAAGGGCTCTCTTTTCCACACTTCCTGCAGTAGCTTAAACAAAACCAGAGCTTACGGCATAAGCTCTGTGAGTTTCTCATCTGTCATGCTCCTATGCTTTCTTTGTTTATATTTGGGTCTACACAGTCTTTGGTTGGTTGTTTTTATTTTGAAACAGAATCTTATTAGGAAGCCCTGGCTTTGAAATCATGATCCTCCTGCCTTAGCCTTCCTAGAGCTGGGATTACCAGAGTACGCCACCATACTCAGTTTAAAAGAAGTTTGCTGCTCATTAAAAAAAATAAACAAACAGGGCTGGTGAGATGGTGCAGCAGGTAAATACACTTGCCACCAAGCCTAACCTGAGTTCAATCCCTGGGACCCATGTGGTAGAAGGAGAGCCAACCCCCAGAGTTGTCTCCCTGTCTCCACAAGCTGTACACACAGAGACACACACAGGCACGCACGCACGCACAGCGCACTCAAGAGCACATGCACTTGAATAATAAATGTTTAAAAAAGAAACAAAACAAAAACAAAAACCTTACTTAAAGTGCTAACGTTCTCTTCCTATGTCCCAATGACCTGGTGTGCTTGTCCCGTCCACTGAACAATGTGTACCTCAGCACCCTAAGACTTACAACCACAGTCAATGGGGAGACCCAGAAACCCTAAGCCTTAGCACCAAGGGCTACCATACAGCAAGCAAACCCACTGCAGAAGCAACAGTGGATAGTCTCTGATGACAAGGGGGATGAAAACTTGTTTGCAGTGGACGCTAGAGATGATGAGACTACGCACTTCCTTTTTGCTCTGAGTCCCTCAAGGGCAGGAACTGTAACAACAGCAGAACACGGCCGAGAGCTCACCACAGGCCAGCACTGTTCTATCATCTGCCATTACATCATTTAATCCTCTGACCGGCCCTTCTGGGTGAGCACTGGTATCATCTCCATTTGGCAGATGAAGGAACTGGGGCTGATAGAGGCTACTGGAGTTATCCAAAGTCATCAAAGTCTATGACCCAGAATTCCATTTCACTGTATTTGCTGGGTAGGTGTGTTGGAGTATTGAAACACAATAAATAAAATTTTTGCTTACAAAGTGTATAAGCAAAACTGAAGAAACCTAACTAGTTGCCTTCTGAATTCTGGAAAGAGACACTTTCTGAACAGTGACTCTGAAAATCTAACTCCACCCCAGTACCTGCTGGCCTGGTACTCAAATCTCCTAATGTTCTTCATATGGCACTGCATGGATTGAGAACTAGCACTTCTCAGCACTGTGCAGCCCAATGACACAGCCAATGGGCAGCTGCAGGCTGGAAGAGGGAGAAGATATGTCACGAACAGACACACTTATTAATCAATCTTGGAGTTACAAATTAGTACAAATATTATATGAATTGTTTTTGTTGTCATTGCTGTTTGGGAGTTTGTGTTTTGTTTTGTTTTTTGACAGGGTTTCTCTGTGTAGCCCTGGCTGTCCTGGAACTTACTTTGTAGACCAAGCTGGCCTCAAACTCACCAGATCTGACTGCCTCTGCCTCCCTAGTGCTGGGATTAAAGGCTTGTGCCACAACATCTGGCTGTTTGGGAGTTCTTGATGGTAGAGTTACTGTTGTTTCTACAATAGGCACCGGGCATAGGTTGGACACTCAGCTACAGCAGCAGCAGCAGCGTACAACATAACAACAGCAATTCAAACTCACCTGTTATACAGCTTCTCGTAAAAGCTTTTATTGGGCAGTGTCATGTGAATATTTGGTAGCAGAAGTTCCAGCACATAGTGAGAATTGCTGATGGCTTTATCCTGAAATTCTGTCATCTCTACAGGGTCTCCCGGCATCACCATCTAAGACAGAATGGTTTAGTGTGAGGAAAAAGCATAAAAGATGCAATCTATGTTTAAAATAGTAGCAGCATTTTAAAAACTACTATAACATGTACCATGTGAGCAAATAGATAAACATAACTTTTAAGTAGGGAGAATATACATCAAGAAAAATAGACGTCAATCTTGGTGCTACAAACTAGTACAAGGAATACACGGATTCTTTTTGTTGTTGTTACTGCTATTTGTTACTGTTGTTTCTTGCTGGTGGTGGTGGTGTTGTTTGTTCAACAGGGTCTTGAGATGTCTCCCAATCTGGCTTCAAACTTGCAATCCTCCTGCCTCTACCACCCAAGTGCTAGGATTACATACAGTATTCTTTCAAAAATAAAGAACTAGCCAAGTGTAGTGCACAGGCCTGTAATCTCACAACTCAGAGGCAGAGGCAAGAGGATCAAAGTTCAAAACTAACCTGAGACACAGAGAGAAAAGGAGGGAAAGGAGGGGGGAGGAGGAGGAGGAGAGGGAAGCATGGAAGCATCTCTCTGTGGCTGGGATAATCACCCTGCAGAGTCCTCACACTTCTCTTTTACCTGCTCATTCTCAAACATTACTCTACGAGAGGAAAAGGGAGACGGGGCTGGTCGCCTCAGGTCACAGACATCTTTCAGGGAATGAGCTCCTCCTTCCTCCTCTTCCTGGTAGTGACCATCATTCTCTTCCTCCTCTTCAGCTGCTATTCTCTCCAAAATGGAATGCATGGCTGGTGGATTTATTTTCAGTACCATTCTGATTGACAAGATGATTTGAAAAATCAAGACATAAGTATAAACAGCAACATTTCTACTTGATGCAAATTTTCAGAATGACCACTGATTAAATGTTAATACGATCAGACTGACTTATAAAGCCCATGCTGGCTGTAACCCACTTATGAAAAGGCAGTATAGACATAACTCAGCATAGAACTCAAGTAAATAAAAGAAGAACATTAGCAGTATATTCTTGGCTAACTGAAAGTCTAACTTCTTGAAAATTCCATTAGACCCCTGTACTTGCTTACCGTGGCCAGTCAAAGTCATCTGATGAGGCTGTGTCGCCATCGACTCCACCAGACACATGGAAAAATTTGACAGATGGCTCTCCCTTCTCCTCCTGGAATGACCCTACACAACCGAGATGGTGTTACTGCAATGTGCTCCTTCTCAAATGCTGAAGACCAGATCATTCAGAACTCTTCAGACAGACCCTCATGCTCTACACCACTCATTCATTTGTTCCTGCTTTAATGTGGCCTGTGCTAGGCAGAATGTGCAGAAAAAGATGCCAGTTTTTATGCAAACTAAAATTCTTGACTAGTATTTCATGTGTAAGACACATAATTATAACACAGTCAATGTCAGTCACTACCTACTGAGGGCTGGTAATGATTTCCTTGTGCGTATTTGAGGGCATCGGGTAACTGCTTTGTCACTCATCATCTTATTCCTTTGAGGCAGGAGCTGGAATGTTTTTTGCTAAGCTGGCAGCCAGCAAGTCCCAGGGACCACTTTCTACCCCCAAGCACTGTGGTATCAGGAATATGAGGGTGACCATGCTCAGCTTGTTACATGAGTGTTGGGATCTGAACTTGGGTCTTCATGGTTTTACAAGTTCTCTTAACCACTGAGCCATCTCTCCAGCCTCACTTCTTCACAGAAGAAAAGTTTATGGCTTGGCGCTATATCTCAGAGGCAGAGTAATTGCCCAGCATATAGGGCCCTGAATTTAGTCCTCAGCATGGCAGAAAAAAAAACAAAGAAAAGCTTAATAGCTAACTGACCACTGTAAACATAGCTACACAGACACACTCAGTGTGCACCCTGTACATGCAAAGTAACTCCACCACACTGGCTTCTCACTGCCCTTCATTGTTTCCTTCTAAATCAGAACATCATGTCAACAGAGATAAGGGATGGCAGAGTGTACCTAAATATCATCTCATGAGGTAGTAACTGGCAAGAGCCTATTTAAGTATCTCCAAAAACTTGCCAAACTCAGAGATCAGAACAGACAAGGGACAGTTTCCAACCTGGGGTGTGAGTCCCCTCACTGGTGTCAGAGGACAGAGTTTCCACCCAGCCCGCTCACTGACCCACAGACACAGGACATGCCAGGTCTTAGCCAGGTTTTACACAGGTGTCACAGGAGTGAGTTAAAGTGGAGACTGAGAACTCAGGCTCTGGGGTCAGAGTGTCTGACTACCCATGAGCTGGGAGACACATGCTCTTCAGCCCACAGGTCAGGAAATCTAGCATATGGTGGAATGACAACTAAAGGAAATGACAGGATGGATGTGACCTGCTACTTCAGGACCCAGCAGGAAGCAGCATGCAGGCGACCCAGCCTCTGCCACACAATAAACAGAAAGCAATGCTAAAAAGGTGAATAGTACATTCCTACAGAAAATAAGAACTTCACTATTTTTTTTTTTTTTTTTTTTTTTTTTTGGAGACAGGTTTCTCTGTGTAGCCCTCGCTGGCCTGGAACTCACAAAAATCAGCCTGCCTCTGCCTCCCAAGTACTGAGACTAAAGGCATTTGCCACCACTATGCTACATCTCCACACAATTCTGGGGGAAAGCTGTTGCTCTGTTCTCTAAGTGTTCCCAATTCTGCCTTCTTGGGTGCTGTCAAGAGCAGTGTTCCACACATAGTCTGCTCTCCACAGGCGTGTTCAGTCTTACCAGTTAGCTCTCTAAAAGTCAGTTCCAGTTTAGTTTGTTCTGGGGTGGATCCTCCCACAAACTCCGTCTTAGACTCCAGATCTGTGAATGCTAAATGGAGGGTCTCCTTCTGAAGAGACTTCTTAAACCAGGGTCCTCTTTCCTGATCTGACCGAAGATCAGGAATGGGGAAGCGAACAGAAAGATGCAGCGCTGGGGTGGTGACTTGTACAGACACCCGGCGATTCGCAGGACTGTGCGTGTCATCTAGAAACACTTCAGTGAAAGCCTTGTGCTGAAACATAAATCACAGCAGTGCTTAGCATTTCATGTATTCTATCACTACTCCCCACACGCCACAATGCATGCACTCAGATACAATTCAGACAAACCACTACCTATAATGAAGCTTCAAATGTAACTGTTGGGGCAATAGCTGAATCTTCATATAAAAATAAGTAAGTAAAAATAAAGACAGACAGTATATTTCCCTACATATCTTACCATAATCTAAAGAGAAAGAAAAGGTATGAACCAGCCTAACAAATCCAGTAAGGTTAAAAACCACTACCATAGTCAACACTCAGTTTGAAGAATTTGCCCCTTTTCAGCTGCCCTAAAGATCCAGTGTGAACTCAGATGACTGCAGCCATATACACAGGCCAGTGTTACTCATCTTTGTTTCCAGGCCTATGTTCAGAGCCTGGTACACAAAGGTTCCAAGTGTTCACTAAAGGACTCCCGAATCCCCCCAGGCAGTCAAAAGCATACCATTCAAATAGAAGTCAACTTCTAATTTTCATAAAAGGTCCTGAAACTAACAAAGGCTTCAACATTCATCTTCTGAGTCGGTGTTCAGCCTCTCAGAAAGCTCCCTTCTCATGGCAGACTGGGATTTGTAATTACATGTAAAGCAAGCATCTAAGGCCATGGGCTTTTCCCTGGCATCTTCCGCATGTCAGCATGCTTTGTTCCCATTCGTTCTTCTTCCAAGTCCCTCCCCCTTCTACCAGGTTCCCTTTCTTCCTAAAGGTAGGCACCAGGATTTTCACAGATCTATCCTATCTCTTCCATTTGGCTTCCTAACACAAGCTCCACTCTCACACTAAAGAAACCTAGGGATGGGGCTGGAGAGATGGCTCAGCGATTAAGAGTACTAACAACTGGGTGGTGGGTGGTGCATGCCTTTAAACCCAGTGCTTTGGAAGCAAAGGCAGGCGGATCTCAGTGAGTTTGAGGCCAGGCTGGTCTACAGAGTGAGTTCCAGGACAGCCGGGACTGTTACATAGAGAAACCTTGTCTTGAAAAACAAAAATCAAACAAAAACCAAACAACAACAACAACAACAACAAAGAGTACTGACTGCTCTTCCAGAGGAGCCAGGTTCAAGTCCCAGCACCCACGTGGCAGCTCATACCTGTCTGTAATTCTGTTCTAGGGGATCTGACACCTTCACACAGACAGACTTACATGCAGGCAAAACACTAATGCACACAAAATAAAAATACAGTAAGAAAGAGAGAAAGAGAGAGAG
>CABHPP010149930.1:11717-40578 GCA_902168425.1 Peromyscus attwateri
GAAAGAAAGAAAGAAAGAAAGAAAGAAAGAAAGAAAGAAAGAAAGAAAGAAAGAAAGAAAGAAAGAAAGATGACCAACACAGCCAAGGTTAACAGCAAATAGAGACTGGCCTATATACTTAACTACCAACAGGCAGCCATGGAAGATAAAGAAGGCTGCTTTAGACTAAACACCAGGACCGAAGGGCAAAACAATCCGGAAATACAATGTCTTTGCCCTTTTCCTTGTCATTTTAGATTGAGTCTCATGTTTCCTAAGCGTGTCTCAAATGACAGTCCTCCTGTTTCAACCCCAGAGCACCGTGATCATGGGCACTCACTGCTCTGTTGAGTCCTTTGCACTACAGCCGCCTCTCAGGCTGGACCTGGTCCTACAGGCCACACATTCCAACTCCCAATGCACCATTACAAGCCCACTCCACATACCAGATCTGAGCAAAAGCAATGCAATGTGATGCCCAGAACCACTCTTCATTCTCAAAAGCTCTCCTGTGCTATTTGGGCTTTAGTTTTTATCGTTCAAGTTTATGAAATGTATGAAAACAAAACTTCATGAAGCTGTTACAGTATTCTCCGAAATCCAGAAAAAGAAGTCTAGTGCAATGGTGCTATAATCAACATGTTGTGTCTAGTCATTCTTCTGCACATCAGTCTAGTTTTAACAGTAGTCTAAGGGAAGCCAGACAGTGTAGCACATGCCTGCAAGTTTCCCACTGGGAAGGCTGAGGCAGGATGAACACAAGTTCCTGCCAACCTGAGCTAATAATGAGATGCTATCTCAAAAGGTTAAAAAAAACAAAAGTTTGCATGGAAAGACATCCTACTTCTCTCTTAACCCTTCCTGAGGAGCCTTCTTCATGCAGCTGATACCACAGAGCACACCCTGTTAGAAATGAAGCAGGAAATGTCTCCCAGGAGAATTACCAAACCTTACCTGGTTATTATCAAGGCAAAGAAGGTGCACCATTGAGCTAGATGGTGCACACTGTAACCCCAGCTCTAGGGAGGTAGAGGCAGAAGGATCAAGAGTTCAAAATCATCTCTGGCTACTTCTCAAGTTTTAGGTCGGAATGCATGAAAAATAAGAATAATTTTTAAGCCAGGTATGGTGGCACATGCCTTTAATTCTAGCACTCGGGGAGCAAAGGCAGGCGAATCTTTAGAGTTCAAGAATAGCCTGGTCTACAAAGTGAGATCAAGGATAGTCAGGGCTATGTAGAGACCCTGTCTCAAAAAATAAAAAAAAAAATTTAAAAATATAAGTAAAAAATAATTTAAAGTGTCTATTTTTTTACTATTATAAATAATATTGTTCTAATATAGTCTATTTAGGGCTGGAGAGATGGCTCAGCGGTTAAGAGCACTGGCTGCTCTGCCAGAGGACCTGAGATCAATTCCCAGCAACCACATGGTGGCTCGCAACCATCGGTAATGAGATCTGGCGCCCTCTTCTGGCCTGCAGACATACATGCAGGCAGAACATTGTACACATAATAAATAAATAAATCTTTAAAAAAAAAATAGTCTATTTAATCTATTAGGATTTTTCTCAGAAACCCCAATAAGCACATGCTTATGTGCAACTTTCTACATACTTACCAAACTAATATGTTTATTGTATGACGCATACATGTGCGAGGCCATCATCTCTACTGTAGTGAGTTTCTGTGGTTGAAGCAAGGAATTTAACCTATCCACAATACTGATATCCAGCTCACAACACACTGGATTTAATTTAATTTGTAATTCTGCCTTCTGAGGAACTGAACTCAGTCTTGCTTGATTACCCTTAAAAAAAAACACACACACACACATACAATTATTAACAAAAGTATAAAACTAAGTTAAAACCGTAACAACTGTGACAAAAACCAAACAATCTGCAGTGGTGGCCACCCAGAGGCCTCTCACCTGGGGTCCTCTAGTCTCAGAGTGCTTATAGTGAAGCTGCAGACACACAGGGAGGTGGCCATCAGTCCCGTCTTTGGAATGGAACGTTAGAAGCTTAAAGACAAGGATGGAGACGTGGTAAAGCCGGGATATTAAGCTGAAATCGATCATGTAAATCTCTAGAGGCAGTACTGCAGTGGGAAGAGCTCTCTGAAGTCAGAAAAGCTGGCCCCAAACCTCATTTCTGTCACTCTCTAGCCACGTCAGTCTCACTCAAGCAGCTAACTTCTGTGAGACTGAGCACTTCATATGAGGCAAGGGTTCAAACAGATCAATATCTAAGAAAATACTTGGAAAACAAAAGAAAATAGCAGGCTTACAGCCTGCCTGCCTGCCTCCTCGGATAACTCTCATTTCACTTAAAATATTTACTAGCTTCACAGAAGAACCTTGAATGACATACTTTAAGATTTGTTTCAACAATCACAAAGATAAAAAATAACACACACACTTTGTGATGCTGGCATGTTTTAAAGAAAATTATTGTTGTTCATTCAATTTTTAAAAAAGTAAATTAAGCCGGGCGTTGGTGGCGCACGCCTTTAATCCCAGCACTCGGGAGGCAGAGGCAGACGGATCTCTGTGAGTTCGAGGCCAGCCTGGGCTACCAAGTGAGCTCCAGGAAAGGCGCAAAGCTACACAGAGAAACCCTGTCTCGAAAAACCAAAAAAAAAAAAAAAAAAAAAAAGCAAATTAAATGTAAAAATCATCTCAAAGGGGTGTCCAGCATTTACCTCTGTGTAGTGGGGAGGGACAGAATGAAAATCCGTTGGAAACAGACACTCCAAAAACTCCATTTGCCCAATGGACATGTCAGTGCTAAAATGCCGGGAAGCCGACCTTTGTCTCTGCTCATAGGACACTTTGATGCCGGTACCTATAAATCTACCATTAAAAAAAGGAGCATTTCAGAGTCTCCACATGCTTCTCAATTAAACAACATACATAAGCCTAGAGAATAACATGCAAATGTTAGTATAATAACCACATGCTTACTCTAACAAGTTCAAGCTGTTAGTGATCTTTAACATCCCTAAGGACATGAGCTTCACATTTCCTATTCCTTAACATCTTTACCATGGGAAACTTCCCAGGATGCCTGTATTGCCCAACAGTGTCCTTCCTTCTTCCACACTCCAAACTTAGCCTGCAGTGGATAAAATACCTCAGATCCAGCCAGGCATCGTGGCACACACATGCCTTTAAAGCCAGCACTTGGGAGGCAGAGGCAGATGGATCTCTGTAAGTTTAAGGCCAGTCTAGAACATAGTAAGTTCCAGGCCAGCCAGGGTTACACAGCAAAACCTTGTGTTAAAACAAAAAACAAACAAACAAAAAAACTTAAAAAAAAATTCAGATCTGTAAAATGTATGAAATGGGTTCTTAAAAACTATCTAAAAACTGGGGGGTAGGGAGGGTGGGAGGAGGGAGGACGGGGAATCTGTGGTTGATATGTAAAGTGAATAGAAAAATCTCTTAATTAAAAAAAAAACTATCTAAAAATATCATTCTAGCGGGGCACGGTGGTGAACACCTGAAATCTTAGTACTCTGGAAGATGCCGCAGGAAGATGATGAGTTGAGACTGGTGTTTTGAGAGTTGAACAACAATCATGCAGGACTCTGAACTTCAGCTGGCGGGGTTCACAGGTTGTGTGTCAGAGTCCTACTACCAGATATCTGGAACTTTGACACAACTGAGGGAAATGTTCATACAATGTAATCTGAAGTACTATTGCCCTAACCCTTAGAGTATCTTTGGATGGGGTCCAAAATCTACTTCACATGTTAATTCTGACACGCCAGAAAACTTAGCTTACAATAACCTTAAGCTTGGGGTAAGGGTTTGGCTCAGTTAGTAGAGCACAAGCTTTGCACGCATGGAAGCCCTGGGTCCAACCCCCAGCACTGCCTTTAGGCAAGCATGGTGGCTCACACCTATCATCTCAGGAGGCACAGGCCAGAGAACAGGGAAGACAGGGTTATCTAAGGCTGCCTGAAAGTCTGAGGCCAGACTAGACTATATCATGAGATCCTGTCTCCATAAACAGGCATTCTCTAAAATACAAATTGTATTTGTCTATACATTATACAAAGTATCACTCATCTTAGAGATCACATTTATATTAAAGGATGCAGTATTTGCATGCTAACCCTATATTCTCCAATTCAGTCAGCTCATCTCTTAGGCCTCACTGCACGAAGGCTCACAGCTGTAAGAATCAGAAGCAAATGAAGCATTCAAACTCTCAGCCCAGGCTTGCTATTACTCCCCACCTCACGATCTAGCATCGGTCCCGCCCTCAGCACCACCATCATCTCTGCCACTGCCAGTGCCAAAAAGAACCATTTCCATCATTTCAATAGTGATAGCAGGGATGATGGCAAAACGTGGTAAGACAAACTTGGCGAGAACAGGGAGGGAGCTACAAACTCTCTAGACCTATATCTGCATCATTCTCACACTACACAATGTGAAGGAGAGACCCTATGGATGTATCTCTGTAGGACTGCAGTAAATTTCACTCGTTAGCCACTGAAAACCAAAACAGGGAGGTAGACAGATGCCACACTGTGTAGTAGGCTCTTTCTAATGTATCATTAGTAACGAGGAGAGTTCACCTGAGGTGATCATGTGAACAAGCATCTGCAAAGACTGCTCGGAAAGACTTAAAGTCTTCTGTCGACAGTCTGGTTGGGTCCATCTTCTCTATACAAGAGAAGAATGCAACGGCCATGGGTGTCAATGGGTTGACGTTTGGAGAGGTTTCCGCTGGAGACAAAGGATCGATGTGCAGCACAGAGACTGAGAAGATGCCCACAGCCAGTCTACAGATGAACTCAGGCCTGGATTCATCCACTGAAACAGACCTAGAGGGGAGAGCTGAAATACATGGAGTTCTCTGAGTCAGAATTCAAAACACCTTAAACAGACAGCTACCCTGTTCATCTGGTATGCAGGACTTGGAAGTACGAGAGTCCATCTCAGTAAGTAGAAACGTGTGGACACATCTTTTGCACCATAAAACTGTGTTAGAAAAAAAAAATCAAAGCCGGGCGGTAGTGGCACACACCTTTAATCCCAGCACTCAGGAGGCAGAGCCAGGCAGATCTCTGGGAGTTCAAGACCAGCCTGGTCTACAAAGTGAGATCCAGGAAAGGTGCAAAGCTACACAAGAGAAACCCTGTCTCAAAAAACAAAACAAAACAAAAAAATTAAGATTAACCAAAAGCTGCACACTGAATCTCCTTTAAGCTTGCCGATTTTCCAGTTAAATTTTGAAGAGTAAGGATCAAGAGTACAGAACAGTGGTAAAGTAATTGCCTAGGATGGTCAAGGTACTAAGCTCAATCCCCAGTCCTGGGGAGGGAAATGCAGAATTGAAACTGAAACTTTTTTTTTAAAACAAACAATATAAAAACAATGAAAAAAAGACTCAGGAAGCTAGGGTATAATGATGGAGCATTGGCTGGGTACTGTCAAGGCCTCAGGTTCTATGCCCAATGGTACACACGAATACACGCGTAAACACACACAGGCCCATACACATACACACAAGCACACATACACACATAAACATGCCTATACATACTCACACAAAACACATACATATACACACACACATGCATGTGTGCACATACACTTACACACAAACACATATGTATGCATGTACACACACCACACAAATACACCGTACACCAACAGGCACACATAAACACACACACACACACACACACACACATACACACCACACATAAACACACAGGCACACATACACACCACACCGAGAGACAAATCAGATAGTTGAATGAAAGTTTTAAATTGCAATGATATGAAATGTGTGGTATTTTTCCATAATATCTATGTATTCAAATATAGAAAGACTATAATGAGAACCAGGCATGGTGGTACACACCTAGCAACCTAGCACTCAGGAGGTGGAGGTAAAAAGATCAAGTGAAACCACAGTTATCAGCCTGAGCTACATGAGACCCTATCTCAAAAACAAAATTAAACAACAACAACAAAAAGAATATAATGAATAAGTATAACTATTCTAAAATATTTTCCAATGAACTGTTCAATTATTCTTTTCATTCTAAACTTTGTGATTGTCCAAGACTAAAAGAGACATTATGAAAGACACACATACAAAATGTGATAGTACAGAGTGCAGGCTTGCCATGTATAAGGCCCTGGGTATACTCCCAGGAGCACAGAAAAAAAGTAGATGAATGATTGATTGATTGATAGATGAGACATAGGTAGACAGACAGACAAAGATATACATAGATGATAGAGAGAGATAGAAAATAGATCAGATGTTTATTCTCACAGGAGGGAGAAGGAAAAAACAAAACACATTATCTTAGAAATACACACTTTTCCTTTTAATTTTCAAAGCCTCTGGTAGAAACTAACCAGCTTTTTGTAAAGGTGCTGGGTGGACCAAGTCAGATGGGAATGCTGGCCCTCTCACAGGCTGCTCTTTGTGGTCCGCAAACTCTCCCCAAGTTGGCTGCAGCTACAAAAGATTGGTTTGAAATACATGAATAAAGTGTAGGATCTTAGAAGTGCCTTCTGAAAAACAGAAGAAATGGAGTAATACTTTACCACAGTGGCACTTAGCGGCGATCCTGCAGGTGTGTTTGTGTATGTACTCGTCAGAGATAACTCCAGGTCCATGTGTGGAGGGTCCCCAAGGGGTGGAAGAGACGACAGACTGTGAGACATGTCCATGTCGGCCATGGAGAAGAAAACTTCTTCTTCTGGAGAGAATTAGAGTTCGTCACAATACATCCCACCCATGTGCTCCTTCAAGAAGTTTAGACACACTAACAGAATCTTCCTCCCACTCCCCGAGACACAGCCGTGAGTAGTGTGTCTGAGCACGGCCATTAGCAGCAGAGTAAACACACAACTGCACAGTCAGCAAAGGTCGAGCCTCCCCGAGTCTTCTGTGGTTTACATGACATGCAGCAATACAGCAAATTGTTAGTTGTCATATGGCAAGTTAGAAGTAAAAATTCAGATTTTCAAATGGCATCAGCTCACACAGGGCCCTGCGTTTCATCTCCAGCACCAAATTGCAAAAACTAAACTTCTGTAACTCTATTGCAGTCTTTGGCTTCTTATAGATACAGCTATTTCCCAGTTGGGAAGAGGGACCAGAGACATTAGAATTCTATTGACAATTCAGTGCCTTCTCTCTACTGATTGTCTGACCTCACATAAATCAAGCTTGTTATGTCTCAAAGTTCTTAAGTGGGCTTTAATTTTTATTTGGTTCACACTTCTCCAGATTTTTACTATTTACACTAGTGCTTATACGGTCCAAAATCCCTATAATGTACAGTGAGCTGGGTAACAATTGCACCAACAAGATGGACAGACTAGCAATGCTTAGGGCTGTCTGCTGCACACAATCACATGAACACACAAAGAAATAATGACAGTTATTCCCAACCTACATTTTCAAAACTGACTTCCCTTAGGGAAAAATACCACTGCTTAGACCAACTATACACCTGATATGGTAGTGCTGGTGTATTACTGCATTGCTAGTGGGCTACAGGATAACACAGGTCTAGTGTTGACTGAGTTGAGCTGCTTACCACGGCTAGAAGGTGTGCGAGCCGTTTCCGTCTCATAGAAGCTTTTCTCTGAAGATACACCCATAGACAGGGAATCTTTCCTCAGATAATATCGGTTTAATTCCATCTGAATTCGATACTCGTCTTCCTGCTGCATAGGTCGATTCTTCCTGTCTTTATTAGCTAACCCTATTTTGCTAGAATTTTCTACAAATATATAAAAAGAAAGAACAATTCAATTTGTAGTTAGTTAAACATTTCTTTCTAAAACCCCACTTGAGCAATGGCATGCTGACCACACTAGCAGAAAGCTGGTTACATCAATTTGAGGTCTAAGCAGCAGCTTGAAGCCAGTAGCCAACAATGTAAACTCTCACCTCTAGAAGATGTGAGTACCTAATATGTGTGACTTATTGTGTACAAAAATTTTGGTTTTTGTATCTAAACTCTCACCTCTAGAAGATGTAAGTACCTAAAAACAATGTGTGCAACTTACTACATACAAAAAATATGGTTTTTGCTATTTGGGTTTTGTTTGTTTTGTTTGTTTGGGTTTTTTTTTGTTTGTTTGTTTGTTTGTTTCTGGTTTTTCAAGACAGAGTTTCGCTGTGTAGCCCTGGCTGTCCTGGAACTCACTTTGTAGACCAGGATGGCCTCAAACTCACAGAAATCTGCCTGCCTCTGCCTCCCAAGTGCTGTGATTAAAGTCATGCACCACCACTGTCTGGCTATTGCTTTGGTTTTTTGAAATAATGTTTTTCTGTGTAGCCCTGGCTGTCCTAGAACTTTCTTTGTAGACCAGGCTGGCCTTGAACTCACAGAGATCCTCTTGCCTCTGAGATGTGAGCCACCACTGCCTGACTCAGAACAATTTTTAAAATGAATGTAACCAAATAACCTGAATGCAAATTTACAGCATGATAATACAGTTTCAAAGACCGAATCCAATCAAATAATTAGAACATCTACTTAAAATACACCTCTAATGTCACATACCCCAAAAATAACACATTCTCATCTATCTATGTTATATTTTCACCTAAGACTTTCAAGAATTACAGGAAATAATCATAACAGTCATACTTGCCTGGTCCAGCAATAGCTGCTAACATATCCAAAAGCAGGTGTACTTGCCTTGGCGACAGGAATAGATGAATGGAATCTATCTGTCCATCAACATCCAACTTAAAAAATAAGAACAGTTAGGAATAAGTACTTTACAAGTTCATCACCAGGAATTAGAGAACTGTCAGGACACTGAGGTAAGTATCACTCTTGGTGTTGGGCAGCTTCACCTAATGCACACAGTCTCAACAAAAGGGTATAAAGACCAGCAACTGTGGCTGCAGGAGGGAAAGTCCGGAGAAATTCCATGTCAGCAAGTCCAATGCCATGCCGTCTGTCTCTAAGTCTTCTGGAGACTATAGAACACAGGAACAAGATGGTATTCATCACCCTTCAGAACAACCAAGTCCTCAGAATCAATGATGTCAGTGTCCGTTAAGACTGGGCCGGCCACACTGGACTCCACAGCATGCCCCTCAGTGGCCTACTGCATGGACACTACTTTCTCCTGCACAGGAGGCTAGAAGCCACAATGGAAACCCAGGCAGAAAGCAGTGCTAATGGGCGCTTCCTTTCTTGTTCTCTATGTACATTGTCCCCTTGTGTCTCACTTGGTGTGGTGAGCACCGAGCCATCACACAGCTCCTACTCTCTTGTTACAGTTACTGTTTACAGACAAGGAAACAGATCCACAAAGCAAAGATCACATAGTTCCACAGCCAGGTCTGAATCTAGGCAGACACAAATGCAAAGCCTTACTCCTTCTACGACATGGCTCTCCTGGTGTGCCTACAGACTGAGTGTTTTGTGGGGCTCCTACAGACTGCTGACACCCAGGCCACATCCAGAGTGGGTAAATGTGTTTCTGTTACTGGACACATTTGTTTCTTGGACTGAAACCACATACAGTCTCTGGTTTTCATTAGGATGGAAGATTAGTAGTTTAGTTTCTAATTGTCATAGGAATATTTCATTATGGGTACATTCTGAATTTGAAATACAAAGAACAAAGTACTCACTGCTTTCTTTTGAAAATATAAAACACTGAAAATAACAACTAAGTATTTTTCAACACAGTGTAATGTAATACAAATTTCTCTAAATTCAACCAAAGCAGTCCCCTGCTTTTGTATCAATAATTCCCCAAAAAATCCACTAAAACTGAATGTGTGGTATACAACAGACTCCAGGGGCACTATCTCAGAAACTAGAGCAGGAAATCGTGCGACATTTGAACTCACAGCTGAAAGGCTCGGGTTTAAGGAATGCTGGAAGAGACTAAAGCCTACCCTGGTGTGCTGCCCCATGCTGCCCTGTTACATCTATTCTGAGTTACCATTTCTAAGCTCTATGCTGCCCAGTGTTGATCTCCAGAACTTACTTTTCCCATATAATATTCATTTACATTAAATAAAATATACAAATACTCAAATTAGTATGCAAAAACATTAATGTATAGGCAAGAATAATAGTATCTCCAAATACGCAATACTGTCTAGAACTGGAATATAACACCACCACACAAAACTACCACTCATTCTTCTGTCCCTTAATAGGCAGAACTCTAAAAGCAACATACAGAATAGTTACACAAATCTAGTCAGTGCGCAAAACTTTATATCTGCATTGTAATCAAAGCTTACGAATGTAGAAGACTACATCCAGCCAAAACAGACCACAAAAGCTTTTTTCATGGCACTTGCTTCTTTAAGAAATGGCATATGCGCTCCCCAAAGACATGTATGTGCTGGTTTCCCAAGGCTGTTACCACAGCAGGGCAGTCCCTGCAGCATTTACAGCTAGCTACACTATCTGCTCCATTAATGACCTCCTCAGAAGGCAGCAAGGGAAGCCCTGGTAGAGGACTTCTTAACCTGAGAGCAGTCCACAAAACAGGAAGGAAAATCTGGGCTGGAACACTGAGAGTGCAAAGAATAGATACTTAGTCACAAGACAGCTCACAGCAATCAAGCACTATGCCACTGTGAAGATTAAATACCTGTCTTTAGCAGAGAAAACAAAACAATACTGACCTTGGCTCCTGGAAGCACTTCATTCTGTTTCAGAGTGAGACTCAACTCCAGCCTGCCCACTAGCCCTCCAATCTGCACTGGATCCGAGGGTGCTATCTCTGGTAAAGTTCTAGTTAGCTGTGGGTGTGGCTCATAAACAATTTTGGGGTTCCAGCTAGGTGACAGCTTTGGCTCAGTTTCCTACAATAATGTAATAAAAATAAAGTAACTATTTAAAATATTTCAGCATAAATGAGTCAGGGTGTATATAAATGTCATCTTGGATTTGACATGCAAAACAGCATCATTACACTAGACATACCTTTATCTTGTGGCTAAAATGAAGCAGTACTATGTTAGTATAGCACCTTGGAAATAAAAACAAGCCATCAAAAAAGACTTTATGAAAAGAGCACAGAGCCAGCAAGATGACCCAGTGGGTAAAGGCACTTGCCCCAAACCTGGAGACCTGAGTCCGGTCCCACAATGCACATAAAGATGGAAGAACTGACTCCACAAAGTTGTCCTCTGATCTCTACACACATGCCCCCAAATGCAGTACACGCAAGTGTGTGTGTGTGTGTGTGTGTGTGTGTGTGTGTGTGTGTGTCTGTGCTGGTGCACACTGCACATACACATTATCTGTTCAAATAATACACAATGTGTAAACCAAACCAATATGGAAGTGATGCCTGTAATTCCAGCATTCGGGAGATTGAGACAAGAGATCACCAGTGTGAAGTCACCCTGAGCCACAGTGACAAAGTGAGAGACTCTGTCTCACAAAAAAAAAAAAAAAAAAATAATAATAATAATATTAAAAGAAAAAAAGACCTGATTTGTGATATAAAAGGCAAATTATAGATTTACCAACTTATAAAAGGATTCCATGCTTGATAAAGAATTAAGAATTCCTTTTCGTTTGGTTTGGTTTTTTTAATATTTTATTATTTTTTATGTATGAGTATTTTACGGGCATCCATGTCTGTGCATGACATGTGTCCCTGGAGGCCAGGAGAGGGCATCGGATCCATTAGAGCTGGAATTACAGATTGTTGTGTCTGGAATTGAACCTGGATCCTCTGAAAGAACAGTCAGTGCTCTTAACCATTGAGCCATGTTTCCAAACCCAAGAATAAGAACTCTTGATAACAGAAAACACCTAAGGTATGCTTCCCATGACAATGCTCACTAACAGAGCCATTAGTCATGGAAGGTGACACGCTCCTTCATGTGAAGGGACGAGACCCTGCACGAGCCCCTTTTCTAGTGGCTGTGACAAAGTACCTGGCAAGCAGCACCTTAAGGAAGGGAGGGTTTCTTCTGGCTCAGGTGCAGGCAGGCACACATTCCACCAGGGTGGGGAAGGCAAGGCGGCAGGAGGCCAGCTGCTCACACCGCACCCACAGTCAGAGGGCAGGCTCCAGCTCAGTCTCTCTTCCTTATGTGGTCTGAAACCCAGCCCACTGAATGACATCACCCACATCCAGAGAATCCTCACAAGCATGCCCAGAGACTTGACCACTGGGATTAGCTCCCCCAGATGTTAACACCTCATTCTAACTACAGATATGTAGAAAACATTTCTCCATTAACTAATGAGCAGCAGGCCAGCAGGCCAGGCAGAGCTTTAGGGGTTTGGAGTTGGTCTCAGCTACATTAGCTAAATATTTACATTAACCAGTTTTGCTAAACCAGATGGGGAGACTCATTAATGAATACTGTATTCAAGAAAACTTAACAATTCCTGGGTTCTTTCTTCCTAGATAGAGACTCACTAGTAGCTTAGGCTGCCCTCCTGCTCAGCTTCTCAAGTGCTGTACTCCCATACCTGGTTGAAAGTCTCTGTTTAAAACTTCTAAAAATCGTGACCATATTTTGGGTTGTTTTGTTGGACTGGTTTTTTGTTTGGTGTTGAGACAAGAGTCTCTGTGTATACAGATACCTGGCTGGCCTTGAACTCACTATCTGAGGATGCCCTTGAATCTCTGATTCTCCCACTCTTACCTCCCAAGGGTGGTGATAAGACTTAGGACTTTATGTATGCTAGGCTAGCCCTCTACCAACTGAACAACACTTCCACCATTGTCCGGGGGATTGTGTTTCAATTTTCTTACCACTGGTGCAGTTGAACACACTGGGGAAGATTTTGCTGAAGCAGAAAATTCATCCCAGAAGAGAGACACTCCAGAGAGCTGCAGCAATTTGTGAGCAAAAGCTGTGGGCTGATGCACATTGACTCCTGAGGACTCGTCAGCAGTTTCATCACAGTACATGGTTCTGAAAGGTACAAAAGGACGTTTGGACACACGTCCAGGGAAACATACTTGCAACAGTTTTTTAAAGGAAGCAGTGCTGGCACCCCTAAGACTCTGCCCTGCAGCCCAGCACAGAGAAGGTAGAGGCAGGAGGATCAGGAGTTCAAGGGCAGCCTGAGCTACATGAGAGTCTGTCTCAGAAGACTTGTTTGTTTTGTTTTGAGACAGGGTTTCTCTGTGTAGCCCTGGATATGATGGAACTTCTCTGTATACCAGGCTGGCCTTGAACTCACAGATAATCTGCCTGCCTCTACTGTGCTGGGATTAAAGGTGTGCACCACCACTGCCTAGCAAAAGAATTACATTTAATTGGGAATAAAAAGATTGATTAGGCCAGTGGTGGTGGCACACACCTTTAATCCAAGAACTCAGGAGGCAGGCAGATCTCTGTGAGTTCGAGGCCAGCAAAGTCTACAGAATGAGTTCCAGGACAGGATCCAAAGCTACCGAGAAACCCTGTTTTGAAAAAGAAAAGAAAAAAAGAAGAAGGGGGATTAGAAAGAGTGGGAACAGACAGCAGAGAATAATTGTGTAACTGTGTGTCTGTGTGTGGGTGTACATGCACATGTGCACTCGCACATGTTAAAATACATTGTGTGCGGGCATGAAAATATAATAAAACTCACTATTATAATTAACATAAGAACATCTGATGTCTATAACATATGTCAGTATCACTGCACTAAATATTTAAATAAGTGAAGTAAAATTTTCACAAAGAGAGAGACCTAAAATCTAAGAAAGATAACTTCACAGGGCTCTTAAATTTCAGGGAAAAAATGAATAACTTCATAAAGTTAACCCAAGGGGAACAATCCTTATCTCCCTCACAAATCTCCCAACCTTCTCTTGCCTCCTCCTCCCAAGTGCTAGGATTACCAGCAAAGAATCACAGTAAGACCCCATTTGTCAAGTCAGAACACTATGAATAACTTTGTAATGAATTCTTGTGTTAGTAACCTCCAGTTTAATGAGATATTTAACACAGTTCTAATTGGATGTCACTGTTTTATTATACCACCCAATATAATGCACCCTAACTCCAATGGTCTGTAACAACAACTATTTTACTCATGGGTTTATCTTAGTTAAAGACTGAAACCACAAAAATATCTGTACAAACCTTGGGAAAGGCCTCAAATAGATGCATACATAAAAGGTCTTTGGTAGTCAATGTACATTGGTTTTTTGTTTGTTTGGTTGGTTTGGTTTTTCGAGACAGGGTTTCTCTGTGTAGCTTTGGAGCCTGTCCTAGAACTTACTCTGTAGACCAGGCTGGCCCTGAACTCACAGAGATCCGCCTGGCTCTGCCTCCTGAGTGCTGAGATTAAAGGCGTGCCCACCACTGCCCAGTTGTACATTGTTTTTTAATTTTCATTTATGTGTATGGGTATTGTATCTGTGAGTGTATGCCACATGTATGCAGGTGCCCAGCAGGGATAGAAGAGGGCAATGGATCTCATGGGAACTGGAGCTGTAGGCCACTGTGAACTGCTCATCGTGAGTGCTGGGAACTGAACTCAGGTCCTCTGGAAGAGCAGGAAATGCTTTTAGCCACTGAACCACATACATTTCTGTTGGGAGGCCATATAACATGGCCGTGGCTAAGCAATAACTACCTCAAATCAATACTGTGTTAGAGCTCCAGTGAATATACATAAAAAATAAAAGCAACATGTTTGACTTAAATAAATCATCATTAGATATTTAACCTTAAAAACATCCTCACAAAATCCTCAAAAGAAACACCATCATCATCCTTTTTCACTAAAGAAATACCCAAACCCAGCACCATGAATTGAGTCTTTCACATTACCAAATGCACCCAAACACTGCACTGCACACATGGGAGTAGTGGACACTCTGTGAAAGAGCCTCAACACAGTGGCACTCAAATTAACTAAGAAAACTGCTTATATAATTACACGCTAACTGGTGCTTACCGTTTCAGTAATGGATGAGAGGATAACTCAGAGAGCAGTACTTTACTCTGAAAGTATGCAATATATTAATTTAGTATCGCCCCTTGTCGAAGTGTAATGTCAGAATCAGAGTGAGGTCATGAGTTTCCAGACAAAAAAATCTTACCTCTCTACTCGGATTTCAAGTGCAGCTCCACTTTTGGAATTTTCTGGCACATGTTCAATTCTTAACACAGTATCTATAAAAGTGACTTTCACTCTTCTTAGTACTAGAACAAACAAGCAATCATCAAGGGAAAGTCCCAGTACACCAAGTAAGAACCTGTCTGCACTCCACCCCCTCCTCCCATTTCAGGCTCCTGGGGACCAGGCCGAGGCCTCCTTCATGCTAGGCAAGCGCTTCGTCACTGTTGCTTGCCCATCCACTCTCAGTAAAGAAATCATTCCTAGTCTGTAAGAAAATTACAAAGGCAGGTTTCTTTCCTTTTAAATCCCCAGAGTCTGAATTTTGTAAGACACGCTGTGTCCCATAAGCATGTCCCCAAATTACATCACATCAGACACTTGGGACACCATAGCTTTCTAGCCTGATCCTCCTACGAGCATAAAAAACTAAACAAGGAAAACCCAGTATGCAATCAAACTGAATGGAATGTTTAAAACAGCCTGGGTTCTGAAGCACTGAAGTGAAAACAGTAATCCTTTTAAAAATCACCACAACAGAATGGTCTCAGGCCCCAGAACAGCACATAGAGCCTGGGCTGGGAAGATGCTTCAGGATGCAAACCTGTTTCGATGGTTTCCGCAAACTTTTCCAGACCTTCGAAAGGCTGGGATGCTTCTCCTTGCTCATCTGTCAGCTTCTGGCTAAGACACTCCTTTGCCAGCTGCATACTGCTGGTCATAAAGCTGGACCAATACATAGGCTCAGACCCAGTTGCTGCAGAAAGTACAAATAAACCTAAATAATCTGTTATATTAATGGCACGTCTTAAAATATTATGTTTATGGTAATTTTCAACGTTATGATGTTACCTGTGAGAAATTACACTGGACATTTAAGAACTACCTTACAATAACAGAACAACAATAAAAATACAGGATATAGAAGTTCTGCAACATATTGTTATTTCAAGTTTTATTTTTATCCAATTTTAACTCAGATATTCATTCAACAAAAACCTAGCTGGCATATGGCACCCTGCTGGACAGCACAGAGCAGGCGCCAACCATCATCCTCTGTAAAGGGTCAGGCAGTGGGTATTAGGCTTTGTGAGGTATGTGCTCTGTCACACTTGTGCAGCTCTCTGAGGGCCAAAGCAAGTGCAGAGGGTAAACCAGCAGTGTGGGTATGTTTCAATAAAGTGTGACTTGATGAAAACAGGTGGCACACTAATTGGGACTGGGAGCTGAAGTCTGCTAACCAACCACAGAGATAGAAAAATAAATTATGAGTTCCGCACTTCAGACAGTTCACCACACATTAGGAGAGATGAAAGATGACTGTCAAGGATGAATACAGAGGTATCACCAGGAAAGTCAGCAGCAGCAGATGACACCAGCTGCAGAGTCAGTCCAAATGCAGGTGGACTAAAAGGGTGTCCCCAGAGGACTGGACACAGGAACCCTAAGAACTCTTCCCAGACTTCTCCTGCTGAGGAAATCTGACCTCCTTACACAGTCAGAGCAAACTGACACATAACTACAATTACTGCCTTCCAAATGCAACTAAAGGCCCTTTTAATAGGCTGTTTTAAAGAGGAAAACATTTCAAAGCTCAACTTCCAAAGGGAGTATTACCCACCATGGTTAAAAGATATAATCAGAGCCAGGGGGTGGTGGCGCACACCTTTAATCCCAGCACCTGGGAGGCAGAGGCAGGTGGATCTCTGTAAGTTCGAGACCAGTCTGGGCAACAGAGTGAGTTCCAGGAAAGGCGTAAAGTTACACAGAGAAACCCTGTCTTGAAATCCCCCCCCTCAAAAAAAAAAGATGGAATCCGAGCCAGGACTGGTGGCACAGGCCTTTAATCCCAACACTAGGGAGGCAAAGGCAGGAGGATTTGTGTGAGTTCCAGGACAGCCAAACCTATGAGATCCTGCCTCAAAAAAACCCTAATAATTCCATAGGCCTTGGCCTCTCCTGCCCTAAAAAAAAAAAAAAAAACAAACCTAATAATAATAATAACAACAATAATGATGATGATAAAATCATTTTTGTTGTCATTTGGGTTTTAAGATAGAATCTTATGTACTCAAGCTAGCCTCAAATTTGCATCACAGCTGGAATCACAGGTATATATGTGTTGCTGTACCTGGCTAGATACAAATGTTCTTATAAATTGAATTATCAGGGAGCTGGGATGATAGGTTCAGTCAGTAAAGTTCTTGCTTTGCAAGCTTGAGGACCTAAGTCTGTGCATTAAAAAAAACGTAATATGGTGATCCTCGTGCCAAGGAATAGAAACATGCAGACCCCTGGGACTCTCTGGCCCACCAACCTAGCCTACGTAAGTCCAGACTAACAGACCCTGTCTCCAAAACATAAGGTACACAGAATCTAAAAACACCACCGGAGGATTTCTCTGGCTTTGAAATTCATGCACACACACAAACATCAGATTGCTTCCAGGTATGGTGAAATACTGCTACAATTCCAACACTCAGGAGGCTGAGGCGGGAAGATCATGGGCTCAGGGCCAGCCTGGGCTGCATAGTGAGACTGCCCCAAAATAAAATAAATACTAATAAATAAATGAAATATTTAGAGCATTTCTATTTTCAAAATAGATCACTATAGCTCTATGAAGTATCATGTAAACTTTCGTTTTCCAGGCAAATACTTGGGTTACATATACACACATATCTACACAGCATTTACCTAGACTGATCATTTCTATCCATTTTTCTGGGTTACATTCTATAGTTGAGAAGCACATCCCCTTATCCAAGCCCACCTTACAGAACTATTATCAACATGGATGTGGTGAAGTATTTTTGTTGGTTAGTGGTAGTTTTTTTTGTTT
Source organism: Peromyscus attwateri (assembly GCA_902168425.1). Classification (NCBI taxonomy): domain Eukaryota; kingdom Metazoa; phylum Chordata; class Mammalia; order Rodentia; family Cricetidae; genus Peromyscus; species Peromyscus attwateri. The sequence continues at coordinate 29,603 of CABHPP010149930.1, forward strand.
CGGGTTTTTTTTTTTTTTGGGGGGGGGGGAGGTTTGAGACAGGGTTTCACTGTATAGCCCTGGCTGTCCTGGAACTCACTCTGTCGACCAGGCTGGCCTTGAACTCATAGAGATCCACCTGCCTCTGCCTCCCAAGTGCTAGGATTAAAGGCGTGCACCACCATCACCCTGTAGATGTGGTAAGTTTTAAATTTAGTGTTCTAGTCACTTACTGTCATTATTCTTCAACACTATAGTTGTTTCAGATTTCACTGATGAAAGTCCCTTCAATCCAGTCCTGGAGGCTGGAGAGGTCAGCAGTTAAGAGCCTGTACTACTCTTACAGAGGACCTGAGTTCGGTTCCCAGCACCCACATCAGGTAGCTCACAACTGCTTGTAATTCTAGTTCCAGGGGGATCTGATGCTTCTGACCTCCACAGGCACATACACTCATGTGCACACATACCCAACCCCCTCCCTCACATATACATAATTTAAAATTACAAAAACTTTAATTTGCCGGGCGTTGGTGGCGCACGCCTTTAATCCCAGCACTCGGGAGGCAGAGGCAGGCGGATCTCTGTGAGTTCGAGGCCAGCCTGGGCTACCAAGTGAGCTCCAGGAAAGGCGCAAAGCTACACAGAGAAACCCTGTCTCGAAAAACCAAAAAAAAATAAAAATAAAAATAAATAAAAAAAAACTTTAATTTTAAAAAATCTAAACCTATACCCTTCCAATATTTCTCCTTGAATCTTTAAATAGTCTTCTTCATTTGAAAACACAGTATTTTTAATCTTTAAAATAGAAGTCACTTCAGATAACTGTAAATAATGGCATATTATCTATACATTAGTGTTCTGGAGTGTGAATAAGGAGGGAACCGCTCTAAAGGTATATTCACATACATCTTACAAAGTGCTAAACCTTCTGATTTTATCAAATGAACAATTTCACAAATCCAGTTCAAAGTCATAAATCCAATGCTCAATTTTTTACAGTTGGGTTGACTTTTCAGCCTTCCTGGGGTCAAGGCTGAAACAAACAGAACAGGCCTGTGTAACACACCTACCTACACGAGGTCTAGGACGGAAGACCATCTCTAGCCCTCTCACTTCCAGTGCACAATTATCCTGCAGCAAGGAGCCCCATGGAACCGACAGGGAAATTGACTGAATGAATCCTTCGGTGACTTCTAAAGGTGCGTCTGCTGACTCCAGGATTTCATTGAGACACTAGAGAGAAAAACCAAGTCCATTCTGAAATCGCACAAATAAAAACATAGAATGTCAACTTTTTCAATGTTGTGAATATGCTCACAAATGTGCTGAGCACTGGAGACTTAAGAAAGCCACAGCAGGCTGGAGAAAGGTTCAGCAGCTAAGGGCACTGGCTGCTGTTCCAGAGGACCAGGGTTGGTTTCCAGGACCCACAGGGCAGCTCGCAACCATCTGGAACTCCAGTTCCAAGGGATCCAACACCTTTCTGGCCTCCAAAGACACACCTTCTTCTGACAGCACATGTAAAGGACATGGAAGGAGGAAGCTTTTCCTCCTTGCCTGCTAGTCCTCACTCTCACTGTGAGCACTAATAGAGCCTAGTTTTCAGGATCCCAGTGTATACTGAAGACTAGCTGAGACACCCAGCCTTGTGAACTGAATAACACTGGATTTTCTAACTTTCCACTGGTAGACAGCCACTGTCAGACTAGCTAGACCACAGCCTGTAAGCAACTCTAATAAATCCCCTTTCTATATACATACATATAGATTCATTTTATCAGTTCTGTTCTTCTACAGATTCCTGACTAATAGAAAAGCTTTCCTCAGGAAGTTTGTCTGAACCCTAAAGACTTTCCAAGAATGTATAAGCAAGGATTCTTTTTTCAAAAGTTTTTCAAGACAGGGTTCCTCCATGTAACAGCCCTGGATGTCCTGGAACTCTCTCTTTATAGACCAGGCTAGCCTCAAACTCAAGAGATCTGTCTGCCTCTGCCTCCCAAGTGTCAGGATTAAAGGTAGCAAGGATTTTTTTTATTAAAATTTTAAACCAATAAATTTACCCTTATTTATTGTGACTATTTAGTGGAGAGTATTTGCACATATGTGTATGAAGAGCCTGTGCTGTGTTCTCCTGGGGAACACACAGAAGCATGTGCCCATTGTGTCTGAGTGCACCTGTAAGGCCAGAGGTCAATGGCAGGCATCCTCCTGTCTTCCTCAGTCACTCCTCACCTTTAGAGACAAGGTCTCTCACTGGATCTAGAACTCAGTGCTTGTGCTAGACTAGCTGGGCAGGCAGCTCTAGGAATCCACTTGTCTCCAGCTCCACACAGTGTCATGGTACCCAGCTTCCTACAAGTTGCTAAATATCCAAACTCCAGTCCTCACGCTTTCATGTCGAGCACTTTACCAAGTGAGCTTCTTTCCCAGCCCCCTGTTCTCAACTAGTGAATCCTCATCCCATCCTAGCCCCTAGGACTCCCCTACTTTTTCCAATCCTAACTTCCCATGGCTTCTGGGACATGTCACCATCTTTCCAATCCATTACCACTTAAAATACTGCTCACGTAAATGTCATCCTCTGCCTTGGTTTCTCTATCCACCCTCCACACTGCACACACTCTGCACAGTTGTCTGTCCTTCCTTTAGTCACCACTCACACTGACAGCTCCCAATAGTTATCAATGCCAATCCTCTAATCCCACGACCTCCTAAACTCTCTGACTGCCATACAGCCGCTCAAATCTCAATACATGAAACATTCTCCTTCCTCTTCCTCCCCTTCTCTTCTATCAGGTTGGTGTGAAAGGAATTGCAAGGCCAGTAAGTAAAGCCTGACAATTTGAGTTTGATCCCAAGGACAAGGAGAGAACTCACTACCCTAAACTGTCCTCTGACCTCCACATGTATGCCACAGCACACTCATGTACCCTTCCAGTAGGACAGCCGACTTGTCCTCTGACTGCCACATCTATAACAAGACATGCACAAGCCAACTGCACACACACACATACAAAAATAAGTACTTTTTCAGTCTCTGCTGCATGATTCAAAGGACTCTTGGAGAGCAGCATCTGTACCCTGCTGGTAGTGGAAGCAAAACGTTTCCTGAAATGCTTGAAGAAGTGGTCACCAGCTGGTGAGAGGTCACGTAAGGCAAACTCCAGAGTCCAACGTGTTCAACTTTTGAAAATGCTGGTTGTATAATGTGCAGTCTGATGTCGTCATGGAGAACTGGGTCCTTTCTGCTGACCAATGCCAGCTGTAGGCACTTCAGGATTGGGTGTGTCTCATAGGTTTGCTGAGCACATTCCTCAGATGTCAGGGCTTCACCAGGACTCAGAACCCAGACACCAAGCAGTGACCACCACATTTTTGGTGCAAGTTTGGCTTTGGGAAGTGTGCTATGGAGCATCTTCTCCATCCAGCCACTGATGTGTCATCACTGGCTGTGACACACAATCCACTTTTCATGGCATGTCACAGTCCAGTGGAGACATGGTGTGTTGTTGTGCAGAACTAAAGAGGATGGCAGTACAAAAAGGGGAATTTAAAGTTTTTGGTCAGTTCATGAGGCACCACTTAGTGGCTTTTTCACCTTTCCAATTTGCTCCAAATGCCAAATGACCATTGACTGGTTCACACTGATTGAGTTACTGGTACCTTCTCCTGTAGACAGAGAGCCACTGAGCTCATCTTCAAGGCTCTGTCTGTTTTGTACAATGTCTTGGACCATTGCTTCAGTGTGTTCACTAGAGTTTCCCAGGCCAGATGCCTAGACACTGTGAGCTGTCACTGCTTTACAACCCATTTTGAATTCAGATAAAAAAAAAAGTCACTAGAATTTGCTTTTTGTCTAACATCATCGACATAGCATAAAACAATAAAATAAGCAGCATGAGTCATTAACAAGAAATTAAAGCAAAAAATATACACTGAGCCAGATGTGGCAGCTCATGCCTTTTATCCCTGCGTCAGGAGGCAGAAGCAGGTGGATATCTGTGAATTCAAGGCCAGCCAGGTCTACTTAGTTCCAGGCCTGTCAAGGCTACAAAGACCATGTCTCAAAAAAATACACAAAAAAAGCATTGAAATGAGTAGAACATAACCACATTTAAGAAGAACGTATTACTCCGCCGGACAGTGGTGGCACACGCCTTTAATCCCAGCACTCGGGAGGCAGAGCCAGGCCGATCTCTGTGAGTTTGAGGCCAGCCTGGTCTACATCTCGCTTTGTAGACAAGCCCCAAAACTAAACAGAGAAACCCTGTGGGGGGGGGGGGGGGTGCATTACTCCATTATCAAACAGCAAATTGCAAAAATCCAAAACTACAATTACTTTTTCAGCAAGCTAATAACCTTTTCTATCTCACCACCAATCCATTGCCTCTAGTAACTGTCCAGTAAGAGTCTTCCTGCTATTATGTTTTACATTTTCCATATTAAAAATGGCTTCAAGTCTTTTGATAGTCATTGTAAAAGATTTTTGAATACCTGACCCTGATGAAGTCCTCCATATAAAATAGAAAATGTAAATTCAGAAATGCTTGTTTATGTATTAAGTATTCTAGTAATTTAAATTCAAAGCCTGAGTGCCATAGTTCCATCCTCAGACAAACTGGGTTTAGGGATGATGCTTCAAAATTCATGTCTTTTCTCCCTGAATTTTTCCAGCAAGCATATGAGTTTTGTCGTTTATGTGAACAATTAAACTACATCAAAACATTTTCAATTGTGCTGGGGGGGTGTCTTTCTGTACACTGAGTATATGTTGTTCCCACTGGTTAAATAAGCTGTTTTGGCCTATGGCAAGGCAGCTTAGAGACAGGCAGGAAATCCAAGGAGAGAGACAGGAAAGAGAAAGGCGGAGTCTGGAGAGACACCAGCCTGTCACTCAAGGAGCAACATGCCAGCAGACTGGTAAGCCACAGAACACGTGGCAAAACATAGATTAACAGAAATGGGTTAATTTAAGATACAAGAGCTAGCTAGCAAGAGGCCTGCTATAGGCCATGCAACTGGTAATTAATACTAAGTCTCTGAGTGATTATTTTATAAGCGGCCACAGGACTGCGGGTGAGAGAGATTTGTCCCGACCTAGGGCCGAGCAGGACACAGGAAAACTTATAGCTACACAATTGTGCAAAAGCAATGACTTATCCTTTGCACTTCAGGGATCTGTCAATGTCAGTAAACTATCTAAGAAACTGGATTTAATGGGACTCTCTTTTCTGTATACAACAAATTTACTACTCCAATTTTGTAGCTACATTAACATCCTAAATATGGGGTTTGAAGGCTGTATTACAGTATTGAAGGGTAAAATCAAAAGAAAACAGGAGTTCTGGATAGAGTCAACAGTTCAAGAATTTACACTGGACCCATTAACCTACAGTACAATTTCTCTAAGTGTGAGATAAGTAAATAGCTTACACTTATACAGACTTCTCTGTACTTGGCAAAAATCCCCTGTACATTGATAAGGAACTCTGAAATTCACTCCTGTGAAAATTCGAAGTTATTATACCAGCAGGAGAAAATTCTCAAGCTGCTCGGTCACACTGACTCAGATGACATTCTCTTTGCTAGTCCTCAGGAGCGTTCCTATGAGATTTAATGGTTCTAGAGCTGACAGTGGAGCCACTTGAACTAACTCTGAAGAGATTCTCTTCTCTTTAAAGCCATTCTGCTTTCAATTTTCACCAGTGAGTCTCATGCATACAGTCAGAAAAAAAGAATGTCATACTCTAGTCTCTACTGTAGCATTTGGCAAATAATTGCAAATTAGTGCTTCTTGAACTTGAATTTTTATTACATGCACACATACACCTATAAAATATAAGTACCAAAGTAATAAAAAATTATTAAAGTGAAATTAAAAGGCTCTAGGGTAATAATTTGTTGCTGTCTACCTTCCTAAACATACTAAGTTCTCATGAGAAAAGGATCAAGCCTGGCATGGTGGACCAAGCCTGGCATGGTGGACCACGCCTTTAATCCCAACACTCAAGAGGCAGAGGCAGGTGATCTCTGTGAATTCAAGGCCAGCCTGGTCTACAAAGTGAGTTTCAGGACAGCCAGGGCTGTTACACAGAGAAACCCCCTGTTTCAAAAATACAAAAGTAGGAAAAAGATCACTGTTTACTTCACTACCCCATCATCCAGCCCTTGAGAGTGTCACATACTAAACACTCCATAACTATATTAAAGTTATAAAAAGCCTTCATTTAAAGAATTACAACAGACAAGCAGAGACGGTTCAGTGAGTAAGGCACCTGCCGGCAACCATGGCAACCTGAGCTGAAGCCCCAGAGCATACATGGTGGAAGGAGAGCCAATTCCTACAAGATGGCCTCTAAACTCCACAGGCATGCTGTGGCGGGTGTGTGTGTGTGTGTGTGTGTGTGTGTGTGTGTGTGTACACTGATTAAATGGAAACAAACTTCTTAAAGTTCCCTCATTATGTAATTAGATAATTAGAATAAATTCCTAGTCTTCGGCAGTTGGAAAGGAGGAGTCCACTCACTCCCCAGACAGAACCTCTCCCTTTCCTTGTTTGCCCATTTCTAGGAAGCAGGAGTTCCTAAAACTGCAAGGCAGCCATTCCAGCTGTGGCACAGTTCCAAACTCTTACTCTCTATCTCCCCTCCACTTCAAGTCCATGATCTCCAAAGTGAAGTCTCTAGCTTCCTGGCTTCCTTATTGCCATGTATTTCTGGGTAGGGTTTAGAGATAAGCACCTTCTGCCTATGCAAAGTAAAAGTTCTAACTATGCCAACTACCCACGTGCTGTCAAATGGCTAGGAATATATGCTACCTGGCAGACAGTTTCCAAAAACACACAACATACTCGATCTGACTTTTCCAAGTAAGGATAATACTTCTAAAATGAGTAAGATAAAACTGCTTTTTAAAGGATATTTGCACTATCATTAAAAAGTATTTGGAAAGATTTCCACTGGTCCTTGATTTAAAACCATTTCTACTGAAAACATAGACACCAGAACTCCAGAAGCAGAATGAGGAGGATTTTGAGCTCAATGCTGGGCTAGGCTACCTAGCAAGATCCTGTCTCAAAAGAACAAAACCAAAAGCAACAAAAAGTCTAGTCTTTAAAGTCGTTAACTATACAGGTTTATAAAAGATTTGAAATAGGGAAAGACTGTCCCAACCTGTCTAAAACCATTCTGGACAAATAACTGGAAAGAAATGGGTTTAGATGTAGTTTCACACTGCACACAAAAAACACACCACCACTTACAATCCATTATTAAGAATAACTGCACCAAGCGGCGGTGGTGCACGCCTTTAATCCCAGCACTCGGGAGGCAGAGCCAGGTGGATCTCTGTGAGTTCGAGGCCAGCCTGGACTACAGAGTGAGTTCCAGGAAAGGCGCAAAGCTACACAGAGAAACCCTGTCTTGAAAAACAAAAACAAAAACAAAAGCAAACAAACAAACAAAAAAAAACCTGATACATCACTGCCAAGTCCAGCCAGTTCCTCTGTATAACTGAGAGTGAAGGGCTGAAATGCTGGCCTGAGGAGATGGCTCAGCAGTTAACAGCATTTGCCATTCTTGCAGAGGATCTGAGATCAGTTCCCAACAACCCACAACAGGAAGCTCACAACCTACCTGTAACTCCAGCTATAGGAGATCTGATTCTCCTTCTGGCTTCCATAAGTACCCACATACACATCACACACACACACACACACACACACACACACACACACACTGAAAAATAAATCTTTTTTTAAAAGAAATGAAATGTTAGTAACACCATCCATAAGTCTTCCATTAGTATGTATGGATCTCTGAAGATAGCTTTTTTTTCAGTCCTGAAAGTCATTAAAACCATGTACACAAAGTAACTGAATTTGGAACCTGCACTTTGTACAGTTGAATCCACAAGAAGAAAGCATGGGCTTAAGAGTCAGATTTGAATTCTTGTTGTAACACTTGTAGCTGTGACACAGGACAAGGTATTAAGTGCCATTTATAAAACAGATATAATGTCCACCTGCTAAGTTTAGTGTCATCTTTAAAGAGTACTGCACTGCACACCAAGTCACTCCTACAAGACATTCATAAACATCCAACCCTCCCTCATGACTCCCTAGTCAGTTTTCAGCAATGACAGAGACCAAGGAAATCTACCCCGAGAAAGTCAGAATCCATTGACCTCTGCAGGTCCTGCTCATCTTCAAGCCTCTGAATAAGATGGTTTGGTCACTTGAAAGAAAAAGATAGCCCATTCAAAACTGTACCAAGGAGACTAAGGCAAGGACATTGACATGAATTCTGGGCTACATAGCCAAGTGCCAGGGCAGCTAAAGCTACATAATAAACCTGTCTCCAAAAAAAAAAAAAAAAAAAAACCGGTTTCCCATTTGCTAATAAAAAAGAATAGCAGCTATACAGAAGCCTGACAGCCTGATACAGTACCTGGCATACATGGGGTGTACTGGCCTTTTATGATTACTGAACTTGGGTTAATTACTATGCCCATCATCTTTCAACTGACTGTGACAGCCTGGGACTACTCTGACACAGGACAAAGTCTTTCTGTTATTCAAACTAGAGCTCTTTAAACTATCATGTGTACTCTCCTTGATTTAAGTCGCCTAGTTTCGAGATAATTATGTTATATTCATACCCCTTAGCACAAATTGCAAAGGAGTGTCCATAATTTTAGCTTCTCGATGGCAAAGAGAAGCCACTACAAACCCAAGGCCTTTAAGTAAAATACTAGGCACTTTAGCCCACTGATGCGAATACAACTGTATTTGGTGAACTGAAATACACACGAAGCACAGAAAACAGTGAGTCAACTCACACAGCCTCTAGTAGAAAACAGGCTCTTTAAAAAACGGCTGAGGTGGCAGCTTCGGAGCTTTTGCAACATTTGAGTTTACGACCTGTCTTTTTATCACGTGAAGCAAAAAGGCAAATCTAAACGGCACTCCTGGGGCCACACAACCATTCGCAAGCTGGGAAAACGAACTGGCTTGTAAACATGTAATCAAGCAAAGCAGGCCAACCGGCAGTAGGGGCCTTCACCTAACTTTCCTCCAGACGCCCAACGCTGTATGAAGACAATCAGGCAAACCAAACCAGCATCCAAACCAAAATAAGTAACTGGGGATTTCTGACACCTCCTCTTCATCGTTAATCTTTCCGAACGTCATCCAATAAGATAGCGTTTGTTTGCCCTGAAACCCCGCAGACCATCACAAGAGACAGGGCTGGTCACCTCCTTCCCTGGGCCTGTTTCATAGACCACCAAGCAATGACTCAATTGTTCGCATGGTGTGTGCCTCCATTATATCGTTGAAGTCAGAGCACGAGATATAGGGGCGCAAACTTGCTACACTTTACACACGTCCCTGAGCTCGGCCACGCTAGAACCCAAACAATTCCCAAGGAGGGACTGATCGTCACCGATGCTGGATGACAACCGCTCTGGTTTTGCCCTAAGGAAAGCGAGTCCCTAGCCCTGCTGGCTGATGGCAGCTTACCCATTTGTCCAAGGGGACCTGGGCGAGGGACCCGGTGCCCTGATACAAGTCCAGGCTCAGCTGCTCCAGGCTCAGCTTCTCCTGCAAGAAGTGGCCCAGGTACCTCTGCAGGAGGTACCGACAGGCCCTCTTCTTGATAGACTCTGAAAATGGCCAAGGCATGTTGGTAAGGGCTGGGAGGGCCGGGGCTGCGCGCTGCGGCTACTCCGGGATCGGACCTGGGGTCCAGACAGCGGCAGCACCTCGGGGTCCGGCCGGCGTCCCCAGGCTGCGGTGAGGTCTAGGTTCGCGGTGGCCGCAGCATGACGGTTCTGTGTCGCCGTCCCTCAAGGCGACCCCATGGTCCGCGTCGCGTCGTTCACACTAGGCCCGGCGGGAACGGGTAGCTGAGCGGAACCTGGCACCCCAGGCCGGAGGCTTCCGAAGAGCTCTGTCGGTCCGGAGAGAGTATGCACGAGAACCAGAGGGCAGACGACGGCGGCGAGGCGGACTCCGACACTGCGCGACAAATTTGTTGTCATCTACGAGGCGCGCTCCCGCCTCCGAGACGCTCCAGGCGCGTTCGTGAGACCTAGACTCCCCGCGCGCACTCGAGCAACTGGCGCAAGCGGAAGTGACGCCATACGGTGGGGCTGGGAAGTCAGGAAAAAGAGTCCGGACGGGAGCATTTCCGGTGATGAATGGGCGGGGCGAGTGTGGGGGCGGGGGCGGTGCCGGCGTCGCAAGTCCAGCTCCAGACGCCTCGGGACGAGGAAGAGGAGGGACATGGGCGCTCGCAGGTGAGTGGGCGGGCAGGTTGCGGGCCGTGGGCCCTGACCTCACGGTGGTGGCGGACTGGTAAGTGCGGGCGTACATCCGCATTCGGCCTGACAGAGGCCTGGGGGCGGGTCCGGCCTGGGCTGTCCTCCGGGAAGTGGTGCGCCGGACGTCGTGGGTTGCAGGGCGAGGACTGGAGACTTGGCATTTCTGTCCGGGTTTTGACCGGTGCCTATTGTCAGCAAGTTGCTCCCCACCTCATGCTGGTATTGTTTGCAAAGCATCCTCCAGGTCTAGTACTTTGCTGTTTGCAGAGCGCGCCTCGTAATATGCCACACCGACGACCAGGAAACTTGGGATTCGTGGAGTTTGTGGGCAATACTGTTTTCTCTGTTAAAATCCGGCGCCTCGCGACCCCGAGGGGGCAGGGGGGGGGAGCTCAGCAAAGACTTTGTACTCTCCGGGGGATGTGCGCAGCCGTATTTTAGGGAACAATCCTGCAGAGGCACAGCTGGCTCCTTACTGAGGCAGCCGCTGAAGACTGCAAAGTCTGCTGTCCTGAGTTACATTCCAGACATTGACACTGAGCCACCTTGAACCTGCTCTGCCTGAGCCTACGTTGCCACCTCAGCCAGGTGTGAGCCGATTAATATCATAAACTCGAGAATTGAGGAAAATGAAATGATGTGAGCAGGGAAGGAATTTAAACAGAGTCCTGGAT
>CABHPP010149931.1:0-20516 GCA_902168425.1 Peromyscus attwateri
AAAAAAAGGGGGTGTCAATACCACAACAGCAAAAATAACAGGAATCAATAGATAGTGCTCATTAATAACTCTAAATATTAATGGTCTCAATATCCCCATAAAAACAGATTGAATTAGAAAATAGAATCCATCTTTCTGCTGCCTCTAAGAAATATACCTTACCATCAAGGACAGATATCACCTTGGATTAAAAAGATGGAGAAAAGTATTTTAAGCAAGTAGGTCCAAGAAGTAAACAGGTGTAGCTATTTTAATATCTGAAAAAAATAGACTTCAAACCAAAACCAATCAGAAGAGATAGTGAAAGATGCTAAATACTCAATTTTAAAAATCCACTAATAGAATATTGCAATACTAGAGATTTATGCACCAAACTCAAGGGCATCCAAGTTCATAAATGAAATACTGTTACAGCTAGAATCATGAATTGACCCTCAAACGGTGATAGTAGATCACTTCAATACCATACCTTTATCAATAGACAAGTCTTTCAGACAAAAACCTAAACAGAGAAATTCCAGAGTTAAATAATGTGTGATACTACAACCACACAAAGACCTAGCCAAAAAAAAGTATGAACATAGATAGAAAAACATCTCAATAAAATACTTGCAAACTAAATTCAAGAAGACATCAAAATATTATTTATCATGATCAAGTTAATATCATCCCATAGAGCAAGACAGGGATGGTTCAACAAACATAAATCAATAACCATAATCCACCACATAAACAGATAGAAACACTTAAAGGATATAATCATCTTATTAGTTGCAGGAAAGATCTTTGACAAAATCCAACATTCCATCATGATTATAGTCCTAGAGAGATCATGGATACAAGGACATACTTCAACATAATAAAGACAGTTTACAGGAAGCCCACAGCCAATGTCAAACTAAATGGAGAAAAACACAAAGCATTTCCACTAAAATCAGGAAGAAAACAAGGTTCACTACTCTCTCCATACCTTTGCAATAAAGGATTTGAAGTCTTGGCTAGATTAAGAAGACTGCTGAAAAAGATAAAGGGGATTCAGATGGGAAAGGAAGAAGTCATCTTTAATTAAAGATATGATTTTATACATAAAAGACACTAAAAACTCAACAAGGACACTCTAATAGCCAGTAAACGCTCTTAGTAAAATAGCACAACACAAAAATAACACAAAAAGTCCTATTCATAAATGACAAACAGAAACAGAGAAAAAAAATAAAGGAAACTTTACTTTTCAGAGTCTCAAAAAAAAATGTCAACTCTAAGCAAGTAAAAGACTTGTATAATAAAAACTTCAAAACATTGAAGAAGTCACTAAAAGATGGAAAAACCTCCCATTCATTAGTAGGAAGAATTAATATTGTGAAAATGTCCATTCTACCAAAAGTAATCTGCACATTTAGTGCAATCCTCATCCAAATTCCAACATAATTCTTCACAGAAATTGATAAAACAATCTTCAACTTCATATGGAAACACACACACACAAAAAAAAACCCAACAAAAAATACAGAATAATTAAAACAATCCTAGATTAAAAAAAAAAAAAAAACTCTTAGACAAGTTACCAATTTAGGTATCAAGGTTCTGTTTTGTTTTGTTTTCTCCAGAGATGTGATAAAACAAAACAAAACAAAAACCAACATGGTATTGTGATCAAAACAGTCACATTGATTAATGGAATTGAATTGAAGATATAAGGGGAGGTCCACACACCTCAGAAATTTGACTTTTGACACCAGAACCAAAAATACACACCAGAGTAAAAACAACATTTTCAAAAATGGTGCAGTCAAGCAGAATGTCTGCATGTAAAAGAATTCAAATTAATCCATATTTATCAACCTGCATAAAACACAAATCCAAATGGATCAAGAGACTCAAAATAAAACCAGATACCCAGAATCTCATAGAAGAGAATGTGGAAAATAGTCTTGAACTCATTGACACAGGAAAGAACTTTTTGAACAATACACCAATAACACAGGCACTAAGAACAGCAATTAGTAAATGGGACCTGAAAAGCTTCTGTATGGCAAAGGACACCATCAACAGTGTCTCTGTGGAGGCTCCCAAACATTATAACTTGTTGCAAGGGCTATTGGTTACTCAACACAACCTCATGAAAACACCCATTGCTGAAGACAACATTTGCATTTATCACTGAAAGCAGAAAATTTGAGGTAGTTCCTAGCTAAAACCTTCACTGACTAGCACTCATGATACTGAAGGTACTCTGCATGCCACTGGAGGAGAAAGAAAATGATCAATAGCACCCAGCTGCAAACCCTGAAATCTACAACAGAGGCCTACCTGCAAGATATACTAGTGCAATAGTGGCGCAAGTATTGTGGCAGTAACCAACCACTTTTTAAAAACACTATTTAAGGCCCACTTTATGAGATAGAACCCCTACATGATAAAGCTAAAGTGGCCAAGACCTAAGATTAGATATGTCCTAGACCTAAGGAAAACCTGCTTCTATTATTTTGCTAAAGGAACAAAGCATTAAAATGAATCTTAATGACATAGTACTATACCCAGAAGTCAGTGCATCACTTAGCCCACATCAAAGAAGCTGCTTCTTGCAGTAGATAGAAATTAACACAGAGACCAACAATAGAACTAATGCACACATATACTCACAGAAACCAGGGCAGCATGTGCAAGGCATGATGAGGTCCCTGCTCTGAGAGGGGGATAAAGACATCATACCTCACTGTTAACCAAGACACTATGTGCAATTGAAACGTGCTAGCAAAAAGTAAGTTTTCTTCAATATAGTCTCTCTGGGTATACCAACCACATGCCAGAGCAGGGCCCATTCTCCTGAGCAGTTTCTCAACACAAAATGAACTCCATGGTATTTTTGTAAACATTTTGTTTTGTTTTGCTTTCTTGGGAATTTTTTTCTCTGATTTGTCTTTTTCTTGTTTGTTTTGAGGGTTTTTTTTTGTGTTTATTTCTTGTTTTTGTTTCCTTTTTGTTTTGATTTTATTTTGTTTATCAAAAAGAAAGGAAGGAAAAGAACTAAAGTTTGATAGGTAGTTAAAGAGATGAGAAGGATCTGGAAGGTCTTGTGGAAGGGAAAAACATGATCAAAATACATTGTATACATTTTTTTCTCAAGAAAAACATAAGAAATACTTAAGAAAAACAAACAAATAAATATGGAAATTAAAAATTCAGCAAGTTATTTAAAAGTCCAGTGTTTGCCTTACAATAGAATTTATCCTTTGAGGACAGAATATTGGGGCTTAAAAACCAAAAAGAAGAACAAGGTTATTCAGTCAATGAAAAGAATATTTTTTATTTGTAAGAACAGAATATACATGATCTTTGTGAAACTGTAAAATGACCACATGTCTGAATTGTGGATACTGAAGAAGAGAAATAATTCTACATCAAAAGTATAGAAAAATGTTTCCAATAAGAAATCATAGAAGAAAATGCCTCAAATCCAGGGAAAAAGAAGTCCATCCAGGTATACACAACACCAAATAGATGTGAGTAGAATGGAAACTCTTCATGTCATATTATAGGCAAAATACTGTATGTGCAGTATAAAGTAAGTATACTGAAAGCTGTAAGAAAGGCCAAAATCTCATATGAAGGCAGGCCCATCAGATAACAGCAGAGTTTTCAATGTACACATTAAAAGACAAAAGGGACTGGAAAGATGCATTTCAATTTCTGAAATACCAAAGATGCCAAGCTGGAGTAGTATACTCAACAAAAGTATATATCACTATTGGAGGAGAATGTAAAACTTTCTGAGATAAAAACAGTCTTAAAAATTTTTTATGAGCACTGAGTTCTACAGAGAATATTGTCAGAAATGTTCTAGACTGAAGAAAAAGATAAACACACCCAAGAGGCCGCAGGAAAAAACTAAGCAGCACTAGGGCTGTTATTGATTAAAAGAGAATTAAGCAAACACTAAACATTACAAATCCTCCAATCAAATCACTACGACACTAGCAAATTGGATCAGAAAATGGAATGGCTCTTTTTGCTGCCTCCAAGGAATGCACATGACCATCTTTTCAGTGGCTACAGCAATGAGACAAGAGAAACTAATAAAGGGATACAAATAGGAAAGGAAGAAGTTAAATTATCCTCATTAGTAAATGTTATGACCCTATGCATATGAGATTCTAATAGTCCACCAGAAAACACAAAGAGCTGATAAACACTTTCAGCAAAGTGGAAAGATACAAAATTAACACACACAAATCATTAGTCTTTTATGTCAATGACAAACAAACTGAGAAAGAATCAGAGAAACTTTAAAATTCCCAAAACATTTTAAACATTACCTAGGAAGTGAATGAAGTTCTTTACAAGGAAAACTTTTGACACCAAAGAAAAGAACCAAGGAAGACACTAGAAGACAGAGAGAACCACCCCCCTCCATGCTCATGAACTGGAAGAATCAATACTATGAAAATACTCATCCTTCTGAAAGCACTCCATGGATGCAAAATCCCAATAGTATTCACAGAAATAAAAATAATATCTTGAAATTGATATGAAACCATAAAAGAACCCCAAAGTCAAAGGAGTCCTGAGCAAAAAGAGCACTGTGTGAGGTGTTACCATACCTGAGCTAAAGTTGCACGAGAGTCATCTTAGTCAGGGTTACTATTGCTATGATAAAACACCAAGACCAAAAACAACTTGGGGAGGAAAGGGTTAATTTCAGTCACACTTCCATGTAATAGTTCATCAGTAAGAGCAATGAGGGGCAGGCACTCAAGCAGGGCGGGAACCTGGAGGTAGGAGCTGATGTAGAGGCCATGGAAGAGTGATGCTTACTGGCTTGCTCCTCATGACTTGCTCAGCCTGCTTTCTTATAGAATCCAGGACCACCAGATCAGGAATGGCACCACCCACAATGGGTTGGGTCCTTCTCAATAAATCACTAATTAAAAAAATTCCTTACAGGCTTGCCTACAGTCTGATCTTATGGAGACATTTTCTTAATTGAGACTCTCTCCTCTCAGAAAACTTCTGCTTGTATCAAGTTGATATAAAATTAGCCATCATAGCCATCATAACAAAAATAGTATACTAGTACAAAAATGGACATGTAGGTCAACAGAACAGAAAAGAGGATGCAGAGATAAGTCCATGCCATTTTAGTTACCTAATCTTTTTTAACTAAGTTATCTAAATTATTTATTTACTGGAAAGAAATTTCAACAAGTGGTGATAAGAAAACTGAATAACTATCTATAGAAGAATGGAGCTATATTATCATCTCTCAACCTGTGAAAATTCAACTCTAAGTGGCACAGGCACTTCATTGTAAGACATGAAGAGTTGAAACTGAGGAAAAAGTGCCCATTCAATGTATAGGCATAAGTAAGTACTATCTGAGTAGAACCCCGTTTGGTCAGGAAACAGACAAATAATAAAAACAAAACAAAAAAAATGGCACTTCATTGTGGGTTGTTTTGTTGTTGTTGTTTCAGTTTTTTAGAGACAGAGTTTCTCTGGGTAGCTTTGGAGCCTGTCCTGGAACTCACTCTGTAGACCAGGCTAACCTCGAACTAATAGAGATCCACCTGCCCCTGCCTCCCAAGTGCTGAGATGAAAGGCATGTGCCACCACCGCCCAGCTTTTGAGAGATATTTTGATCACACTCTGACATTCCTGAGACTTACCAATACAGTTAAGCCCTGAATCACAGGGCAGAGCCAGCAACTAGTTGACCATAGTATGATCAGAATTGGCCATAGAGAAGCCAGCAATTTGGATAGAGAAGATACACAGAAAGGAAAGGGTAGAGACTTTAGTTTGGCACTTCCTTTTAGTTCTGGCCAAAAAGCAAGGTCAGCTAGTTGCTACTCAACCTCTCTGTACTAGCAGATCTTCACCCCAGCCTTTGATTCCCAAGTCTTATTGACAAATAGAACAATAGAGACTTAATTTAAACCTACATATCATGGCTGCAGCAGAACTGGGGCCATGTAACCAAAAGCCCCGCCAGACCATGCCTGAGTGGCTGGTGGGGTACTGACTGTGGGATCATGGGGCTGCAGACAATAATTAAAATATCAGTAGATTCATGTGCAGTTGCTAAGCCAAGAGAAAAACATCATCACTTAGTGAAATTAATAAACTTCTGTGAAATAAAGCTAACTCTTCACTGAGTAAAGAGACAGCCTATTAAATGGTGGAAAACATTACCATTAATATATTGACAGTATTCACTGTGCTGGAAGGTTCTATGCAGGCTACTCAGGGAGAAATGGAATCAACCATCTTTCCCAGCTGTGGCTTTTCAATTTATAATGTTGACCTTCAAGTCAAAATGTTCCCACTAATACAATAGTAGCTGGAATGATTTGGGGTTAACCAACCACCTACCAATTAGACTTGAGGCCAGCTCCATGGAAAGGAACACATGCCTTTGCTTGGAATATTGTAGGGTATCCAAATGAATATTGTAAACCTGGTCCATAGCCTATAGCTGGAGAGGTCACAGGCCCTTGGGGAGAATATAATATTGGTGCTTTTGTAAATGGACACGTAGCCAAACATTTGTGTTTATACACAGAGACTATTTTTCCTCTTAGCCTAAATCAGAGAAACTTTCATGTTTGTCTCCCCTCTGTCTCTCTGTCTCTGTCTCTCTCTTTCCCTAATGACAAAGGTTAATGTGTAGACTCATAAATGGTCAAAATGCTGAGAATAAGTGACTGTTGAATTCTAAAGGAGATACCTATATCTCCCCCTCCAAAGCCCTGAGAACATTATGAATGAATGAAAGCAAAGATTGTAGGGGTTGGAGGATGAGAGATGAGCTTGCAAAATGCTGTTTTCTGGATACAACATGGAAGTTACAATTGTGACCATATATCTTCTGTAGCTGCCTGCACAGGAAGACACACACACACACACACACACACACACACACACACACACAATCTTTCCTGTATGAGGTGATAATTAGCATGAAGCAGAGAACTAGTTACAGTGGGAGAAGGAAATGATGAATACGACCACAATAAATCTATACATACATTTAATCACCAAAAATAAATAAGAAAATGAAAAAGCCACTAGTTTAGAATTAGAACTTGAGTGGATAGCCATATTTCCCAAGAAAGTTTATATATATATATATATATTCAAAATATGACAGTACAATGAAAATCTTATATATTCCCTTGATGACAATTAGAATCTCAACCCTAGACACTATCACTTACCCACCAGAATAAAAATGTATACAAGGCACAAACACGTCTTTCCATTTACATGTGGTTTCTATTGTGGATAAGAGTTCCTATAGGGAAGGGTGATAATCATTAGAAAGACCTAAGTGTGGTGATACATTGTTTTACTCCTTAACAAATAAAATTTGCCTGAAGATCAGAGGACTCAGAAGAATTCAGTCTAAGGATTTGTAGAGACAGGATCATCTGAGGAGTTGGTGAGGTGAGAAGTGGCTGTGGCTTGTTTCCTCTGATCTTTCAGCATTTACCCCAATATCTGGCTCCGGATTTTTATTGAGACCATTCAGGATTTGTGCAACACTCTACTACAAGTCTGTATGGGTATTTTCATTTCTCCTTGGAAAATAGCTAAGAATTGAAAGGCTGCATCTCATGGCAATTATATGATTAATTTTTTAAGAAACTAAAAAATGTACTGGAGAAGAGGGTCCATGCTTAAGAATATATACCGTTTTTTCAGGGGACTTTAGTTCAGTTCCCAGCGGCCATGTCAGGCAGCTTATAACCACCTACAACTTCAGGGCATCCAATGCTCTCTGGCCTTCTCAGGCATCTGTAAACACACACACACATACACACACACACACACACACACACACACACACACATGCACAAAGGCATGCATATATACACAATAAATAAATATCTTTAAAAAATTAAAATGAGACTATAACCTATTATCCTAAATATACATTCCCATCACCAGTGTATGGACTAATTCATCCACTCTTTACCCACATGAAATATACAGTTTTAAATTAGTGTGTTAAGTCTAGTCACTTGATCTCTGCCTGGGCTCAGATGGCACCCCATGACCAGAATCCTATTAGCACACTTGACCAGAGAAGTGCATGCATTTCAGGCCAGCACATGGAGCCTTTTGATTCTTGGGAAACCTCAAAGGCTACTATCAGTGGTGATTCATACCTTTTTGTGGATCAGTAGGCAGGGCAGGATACTGATGGTCCCCTCTAAGCTAAACAAAGGAGAATAGATACTTGAATATTCTAAATATTCTAAAACAAGAATAGGGTACTTGTTTTATAAAAAAAGAAAAAGAAAAAAGAGGATATAGAAAAGGGTAGATTATCGAAACTACTCTGAAAAGAAAAAAGGGAAGATATAGAAATGATAAAATAAATGGTAGATTTTTTAATCTACTCAGAAAAGAAAAAAGAGAATATGGATATGATAAGATAAAAAAGGTAGATTATTGAATCTACTTTTAAAAAAGGAACTACTTGTTTTAAATAGGATAAGTAATGAAATTTTTTTTGTCTGAATTTGTCAAATGTTAATGGACTGGACATTGTTAATGTATATAATGGAGTTTTTTGTCTGAATCTGTCAAATGTTAATGGACTAGACATTGTTAATGTAATTCTTGACTGTATATATTATATATACTTATTGTATATACCTTTTCTTATATTAGTTATAACTTTTTAAATTTTAAACAAAAAAGGGGGAAATGTGGTTGATATATTGTGCACCTCACATTGGGCACCAGATGTAGCATGAATTGTTAGAAGGTCTTATTAATCAAAACAAAACCTGGAGCCAGGTATTGGGGTGAACGTTGAAAGATCAGAGAAACAGAACAAGCCACAGTCAACCTCACCTTGCCAATTTCTCAGCTGAACTTGTTTCCTCAGACTGAAAGCTTCTGAATCCTCATCCAAATGCATCTCAGCTGAATGGCTGCTAAAAGCCTAAAAGCTTAAAAAGACCTCTAGTTCCTGGTCCTTGTGCCTTATATACCTTTCTTCTTCCTGCCATCACTTCCTAGGATTAAAGGCGTGTGTCTTTCCCAAGTAAGACATGAGATCTCAAGTCCTGAGATTAAAGGTGTGTGTCACCATGCCTGGCTTCTATGTCTATCTATGACTGTTCTGTTCTCTGACACCAGGTAAGTTTATTGGGGTGCACAATATATCAACCACACTGTTTCTTTTGGAATTATTGTAGATTAACAGGAAGTGACAAAGACAGTCAGCCCGGAAAGCAGGAAGTGCACATCCCCTTTCTAGTTTCTGCCAGGGGTGGCATCTTAAGCAACATATTACATCATCAGAATGGCCCTTCTTACAAAAGCAACTTGCTTTGTAGCTTTAATGTCTTCTTAGTCTCTCTGGCAATACTGACTCAGCTTATTTTGTTTGTTTTCAGAAACTCCATCATGTCTGCTTCCTCTAGTGCTACGTTACACTGTTTCTCCTTTCACCACAAGAAACTTCAACTGTTTAGTGATTCGTGAGTTTTCCTCAGTGTACTAAACAGTTTCACAAGGATTACGAGGAGCTCTATGTGCATCAGCTTGGCCACTTTGATCTGGGGACAGGGCAGAAGACAGTTGTGGAGGGAAACTCTAAAGACCAAACTGGAAAGAACTTTTCAGTGTTGCTGTATTCTGAGCTAGTTCCCTCCTGCAACCTGACCCCCATTTTTGAGGAAAGAGGGAATCTCCCTACTACTCACCACAAGAGCTACTCCTGACTCCTGTAGATGAGCTAGGACAGGAATCTGAAGAATGGTCAGATTTTCATTATACACACCCCAATATATCCCAAGCTGGAAATTCTACTCTACCTGGACCTGTCTTTTCATCATGGATCTAACACACGAGAATTTTCTGGGGTCATTAACAGCCTTTTAAATAACAAGATGAGAGCACAATTATCCACCAAAACTATGACTATTGGCCACTGGCAGGTCTCCCAAGATCCAGCAGTTGACCCTCATACCCATACACATATGTGTGGCACTAGTTGGATTTAGTGGTTTATCAGAGGGAGATTGAGTGAGAGAGTAAATACATGAAATTGGAGAGGGTCCATGTTGGGAGGATTTGGAAGGAGATAGAGGGGAATACAGGCAGTAAATATAACCATTTTCTCTTGAATATATGTATAAAATTCTCAAGATTAAAGAAAAACTAGTGTTAAAATTTACTAAAATAGATAAGTAAAATGATTTATTTTCTAATTTTAAGTGTTCAGGAGGAAAAACATTCAAAAAGTGGAATTAATATTAATAAAATATTTTATGTAAAAATATTCAAAAGTATTTCATTATGTAATCATGGTAAAATTATTGTGGCATTTTATATTTATTTCTCATTCCAAAGTGCACAAATCAAATATGTATTTTATAACCAGGGACAACTTCAGTTCTTACCAATCTCCTGTCAATAACTTATGGGAGGTGGCTGCCCTGCAGACAGCATAGCTCTCCATAGCTCCAAAAACATGTCCACTACCACTGCTTTCTTAATCCCTTAGGAATTATATAAAATCTTAAATACAATCATTGCCACCTTTGTAGTGCCATTGCTGTTGTGAATTTAAGCTGTGTTTAATTTTTACTTTCATTTTAGAATACCAGGAGGAAGAATAATCAAATTTATAAATTGTGTTTATCATTGCAAGCCCTGGAAACCACTAAAATACTAGCATGTTCTTCAATAGAAGACACTCTAGAATGTAGGTTCACAGGTGTGAAATAACAGTAGCAACAAAGAAGAGCACCTGACATCCATGATCACATCTGTTTGCATGCTTCAAGTTTATATTACTACTCAATTATTTTGTCCACTACTATTTGATTATTCTCTATTACCATTTTCTTGTAAGAGTAGCTAATATTTACTGCTTACTATGTATGTATCAAGAACTCTCCTCAGGCTTTACTATTATTTTCTAATACAATCTTATTAATAACTTCAGGATAAGAATGACATTGTCTTCCTTTTACATATGAGGAAAATGAACCACAGAGAAGCTACATAAGCTATCCAGGGTCACAAAGACCCAAGAACTGTAATTCTATAGCATATCCACTTGGCCACACGTGCCCTTTTCTTTTTAAAAAGCATGTGCACTGGAGTTGGTCCACTTGGGTTAGACACTTTACCATAGTGATATATTGTGTACCCTAATAAACTTGCATGGGATTGGAGGACAGAGCCAGCCACTAGATTAGACATAGAGGCCAGACAGTGGTGACACACACTTTTAATCCTATCACTCAGGAGGCAGAGATCTGTCTGGATCTCTGTGAGTTCAAGGCCACACTGGGCTATATGAGAGAAACTGGTCAGGCAGTAGCCGTACAAACCTTTAATCCCAGCACTGGAAAGCACACACACCTTAAATCCTAGGAAGTGATGTCTGGGCAGATAAAGGTATATAAGGTGTGAGGAAACAGGAACTCTCTCTTTCAGCAGAGGATTTCATAGGGAGAAGAACTACTGGCTGGCTTGTTCTGCTCTCTGATCTTTCAGCTTTCACCCCAATATCTGGCTCCAGGTTTTTTTCTACTAATAAGACCATTTAGCAATTTGTGTTACACTTTTCCTCTCTGCTTTCAAGAATTGTAACCCTGAGATGACCATATGTCCTACCTATTCTTCATTTTTCATTAGTGTAATGAACAATACATTATCACCCACCACATATAACTGAGTCCTGATCATGTGTGACAACAGGTGTCAACACTGCTTCTCATATCAGTGAAGGGATGGCTGTGGTCATGACAACACCAGGAGCTGCTTCTTAGCATCTGCAGTTCTATCTACACAGGTGGGTATCCTCATTGCCACCATCCACACTGAAGACACAACTCACATCCACATTTGGACCTCATTGAAATTTCCACCAGTTTTTCTCCAGGTACTCTCTGCCATGAGAGTATGTGTATGACATTGGAAGCTATTGTTTTATTAAAACCTTTGCATGCCTTTTATTTTTTTAAAGCAAAAATGTCTGTCAGTACCGAATAAAACTCCTGACTCTGATCTCTAGTTTGGGTTGCCCTGCTGCTAACCAAGGTTAACCATTAATCACATTATAAAGTCATCATGGTTACTAACCTTATGCAGAATATCTCAAATGATTGGGCTAAACCTGGTTGAATTTTAAAAATGAAAAAAAAAAGTGAAATGGTTTCTCATTTGAGATATATAGTTTATTTTTAATAATAATTAAATTTGTATCAAAGATGCAAGTTTGAACAACAGGTTAAAATAATTCATAAAAAGCACATCCTATTATAATCATAACCATAACCATAACCATTAAAAACCTTATGTTTTTACGCTGCATCAATGAAATTACAAAGCACATAATTTTAAAAGGACCAATTTCAGGAACCCCGAAGAAGCAGAACAATGTGTACAACAATTGATATTTTAGTGAGTTGATGCTTTCTTAAAAGTCTCAGTTCTGGGGCAGAGAATGGAGACTCCACTGGCAAGAAATGTGCTTCGGCTGTGCTAAACGCATCCCTTCCATTGAAGGCCTCCAAAATGAAGGGGAGAAAACTGATTTGAAATGGTCTGAAAGCCTAATTCTGTTAGTGGGAATGAAAATTGATAAACAACATTTGAGTGACCTGCTGGAACAAATAGATTCTTGATACAGCAGGAATCCAGCTGCTATTACGTTCCAGATGAACAAGCATTACTTAAATAAATAAATCCCTCATATTTCAGTACATGCTTTGCAGGTGTGCTGCATTTATGAAGTCAGAGAAGAATCCAGGCTGGAAAGGCACAGACTATCCCTCTGGGAGATGGCATGGAATCAGTAGAATAGATAGAAAGGTCACTGAGCTCCGGGGTGGGGGGGGAGTTGTATTTAACAGCTTTCTCGTAACAGAGGCTGCTATTAGCATAGTGGTATTTTGAATTTATCAAGCATCTCACAGCTCTGAGCTTCAGTGAGAACTGAAAACACTAATTAAGCCTCATGATATCCCTCAAGATGTTGGAAGATATTGTCCACATCCCACAGATGATGTGACCCAGAACTGAAGAAGCTAACCCAGGGAACTAAGAAATATAAATCAGCTGATTGTAAATCTGAAAACATGACTGCAGGAATTGCAAATCCTTAGCTCTGGGGAAAAAAGTGAGATGAAGTGGACTTTAGCAGGTGAACGGAAGGAAAAGAAACCTTGTTCCTAGGACAGCTCCAGACAGAATCATCCCTAACAGGGTGAGCAAAAGCAGCCCCTACTCCCTGACATTTTTTTTTGTCAACTGCAAGAAACAGAATCAATTTGCTAAATCTAAAAAAGGAAAGAGAAAGAAAAAGAAAAAATACAACAAAGCAAAAGTAAAATAAAGAAATCCAATGTTGTCTAACTGTGTTGCACTGAAATCACTGATGCTTAGTCATTTTAATGGAGAAGAAATTCATTTCTCATCCTCGATGTAAAAAGTCAGATCCCAAATATCTGCTTCTTATTAAGAATCCTCCTTTGGAAAGAATAAAAAGGAATGAAACTTTTCACCCAGAAGGAGTGGGAGATGTCACTTATGGAAAAGGCAGGTTTCAGGTGTATTTGACAAACGACAGCAGTGACATTTTCAGAAGCACAAAAGCTGGAGCAGTGTGATTCGGAGGTGAAATCTCTCCGAGTCGCAAATGGGATTATAAATAAAGTGCTGTTAAAAGGACCAATCGCAGAACCATTTACCACAATGACTTAAAACAGAGCAAAAGGACTACATTTACGGTGGCCTGATACATCCACCACCTGCCATTTTAATCTCTGCAACAGACAACCTTAACAATATCAAAGACAGGTTTATTATCAAAGTCCACATATTCTATTTTACAAACTCTCACTAACAGCAGAACATAAATGGCAGCCGCAAGAAGTTACTCTGATGCAACATATCATTTAATTTCCTCTGACAGGTTTACTATTCTTTGAAACTGTAAATTCATTCATTAGATAGAAGTGGCTTGTTAGGCTGTGATATATTATTTTTTGTTTGTTTGCAAGGATAGAGCACTATCTCTTTGATGTATAGTATGCTGCTAAGGAGTGCTTCTGTTTATATTGATGGGGGAAAATATTGATGACAGACCCCAAATTAAGTGTTTTGTTTTATAGTTCTGATTGAACTCAGTGAAATCAGTAGCATAAATTAGGAAACAGAACAGGCTATGGATTTTTGTGTGGAATAGGGAATTAAGAGTTTAGAATTGTATCCTTTATCATAATATAAATGAAGGATTTTTAGTCTTGCTCTGAGTTTTCTTACAGAATATATCTTTCATCCAGATCACATGGCCTTTTCTCAGATTGGTATTCATCATTAAGTGAAAACTATCTAAGACCAACTTACTGCACATTACACAGAGAGAAATGCATTAGGAAGGACTGTATGCAGAGAGAAGCTAAGAAGGATGGCATTAGGAACACAGCGAATGAAATCAGTCTGCACTTAGGAAGTCATGGCAAAAGGAAAGGATGAAATGCGGTGGAGTGGGGACCTTCGGGTCCTGCCAGGTATGCACACCACGTGCAACAAGAGTTAGTGCAAGGAGTTTATTGGGGGAGGGGGAAGAGGAGAGTGAAAGAGTGCAAGGTGTTCTTGGAGTGGGGATATGAGAGAGGCAGGCAGACAGACAGAAGAGGCAAGAGAGCAAGATGGGAGTGCTGTGACTGATGACACTTTTAAGGGGTGTATGTGTCACATAGCTGACATGGTGGCACTTGATGATGCAACTGCTGCCAGGACCAAGGTAGGCTGTGGTGGGAGCTCACACAGGGTACTTCTGTAAAAATGTCCCCATCATGTTAGGATACCTGACAAAGGTCACAAAACTCATAGAAGGCAGATCCAATTAGTGGATCCAGACTTGTGTATTCCAAAGGCTCATAATCTTCCTCACAACATAGAGATTATAGAAAGCACTTTGGTCATACTTTCTTAATTATTCACCACCAGCCTTATTACAAATGAGTTATAAAGAGATTTACAAGTGTGTCAATGTTACAGAAAGATTAAACACATTTTAACCCAAGGTAAAATGAAACAAGAAAGTAAAGACAAAAAATAAGATGGAAGCTGAAGTGGGATTGGGCTACACGTCACAGTTTTAAATTTGCTGGATGATGAGCCTGCAAGTGAGCTGTGGGTTTTACAGATACAGAAGCAAAGATGCATGATGACCTCCATATCCTGTTTATGAAAATGAAGAAGTTACTAGAAAAAAATATTGACCTCTTATCTGCAGGGATTGAATTTTCCTCAACTCTAGAATTTCCGTAAGAGTTTGTAATTTGTAAACAGCATCCTTTGAGAAAACAGTACCAGGTTTGATTAGGATCACCTTTCCAAAGGTAAGACATCAAAACACTAGTCTGGAAAAGCAATTCTACACATAGTGCTTTGGATTTTGAGAAGAACAATGTGCAGAAACTTATTCAGGTCACATACCATATTAGTATCTGGTATAACTCAGGGCTGGGGGTTGAAGTAATTGTATAACTGGGTGTAATGTATATAACACAACCCCCAAGAAGCCCTGACTCTCAAGTAGATGTTGTTCCTCTTACATGAGAGCTTAAAGGTATTTACCTTGAATGTCAGAAGATAATCCCTGACAAGTATCTGGAGAACAGCAACGCTCTCTGGCCCATTAATTGTGAATCTCCATGTTTCAACAAGATCATCAGAGGGCTGACAACTTCCTGTGAAGCATTAAAAAAAGATCTTGTTACATAAAAGTGCATTATCAGGAATTAAGATATTATCAGGATTAACATCTTAGTGTGAGTGAGTTCTACCAATTAGTTATTAGACAGCGGGGACCTAAAGGGATAAGACCCAGGATACACTTTACTTTAAAGGGTTCACAAATGTTTTTCAACATTTTCTTCATCCAAGGTCTGGAACAAAGGCAACCATCCCCCATCCCCCAGCACAAAGTCAGGAAAACAAACAAAAGTGTATCAAGGAAAATGTTCAGCGCACTTTTGTATCTGGGGTCAGCAAGAGGCATTACCTATGGCTTGAATAGAAGAAAGCTGTTAAAGAGATGCAGGGCTGGTCTTTTAACAAAGCAGCAGACAGCTTTGCACTTGTCATCCACTTCAAGAGTTCTGGACTCCGGAAAGTCTTTGTCTAAAGTGCCAAACTTTCTCACTTTGGTAGCTTAGAAGTAGCTGGAGCTACCAGTGCCAACTAAGTCATGTTCCCAGCTCCCTTTTCATGTACTGAATGCCTGACCCTTTAACTTTGCTATGCATTTGGTCACTATGAGGCCCCTGAAATTTAGGCTTATGTGGTCATCCTATGGCCCTAAGGCTGACCCTTGAAAGTACAGATGCACATGATAGACATAGCATATTTCATTGACATTACTGTATGAATTACTACTATATGGGACTGTGTTGCCAGAATGGCACTAATAGTGGTTTGCAGAGACTCTCAGTGGCCTTGAAATCTAGATAGGATCAGATCCTGTGATTTGCACTATGTTTGTGTCTGTGACTGTATGTGCACCACAGGACTGCTTCAATCCTAGCAGTAGTCCAGTAGTCGGCAGTGGATGAGGAATGATTTTCTTTATGTGGCAATGTTACCTGTGCTAGTCACAATATCAAATCACCAGGAAATTGTCCTACTTCCTCTCCAGGCTTTATGCTTTGAACAATTCTTTAGAATAGCCATGTTTATTCCTAGGAGCCCCCTCCCCCATTTTTTTTAACATTATGGAGTTGGCCCTTTTAATCCATGTTCTTTCTGACTCTAGTGATATTGTAACCGCCTGGGTGGGGTTATACTTGGCTAGATAAGTGATGAACATTACTTGTATACCTTTCTCATGGAAGAGGGGCAAAAAGATTATAAGAACCAGAGGACCTGGGCATCTGCTCTGAGACAGTCGTCTCTCTATGACAAGGAAACTGCACCCATGGATTCTCAATAATATGGCTGCCTGAAAAATACCACCACCACCTGACATGGCAATATAGATGGGGAAATTCTCAAAAGACTCCATCCCTAGATAAAGGTCTATAGGAATTTAATAAGTGCTAAGAGGGGGAGAGCCATCCCAAGCAATGAGCTCCTTAAATGATTATCCAGTACCAAATGGTCAGCCCTAAATACATACACACATGAGAATGTACTCACCTTGTTGTATTTATGTACTTATTTATATATGTGTGTGTGTATGTATGCATGTGTGTATAACAATAATAATTAAAGAAAATACCAAAGGCGCAAAGCTACACAGAGAAACCCTGTCTCAAAAAACCAAAAAAAAAAAAAGAAAAAAGAAAAAAGAAAATACCATGAAATTAAGAAGGAATGGTGAGGGTCAACATAGAAGGGGTTGGAGGGAGGATGGGAAGGGAAATTATGTAAATACAGGACACATATGTGAAATTTTAAAAATAAATTATTTTAAAAAGGAAAAAAAGCAGAGTAATAGTCTGTAAGAGTGACAGAAGGCACTATTGACATGTGGTACCACATCATGAACACATGGCACAAGAGAGCTGCAGAGCAACAAGATCTATATCCTGTCAACAAAACAGATTTTTAAGCACCACAGCACTGGGAATAATATCAGTATAGCTAATTTTGTCTATAGGTGAAAATATCTGAAACCAAGCAGGTGTGATACATTAGAAAATGTTGATGAAAATGGGCAAGACAGAGGACAAGAATAGGATGTGTTATTTTTCTACACAGGCCATGGATTCTGACCACCAATCAGAGATGGGAGTGAGCAAAGTCACCATGTCGCTGGATCAGAAACATGAGACCAGGTATACTAAGAACTTATGAAGGACAGTTTCACTTTATCACCATGACAGTTGCATACCTTTGTGCCAAGAGAGAACCTTTTGGCTTGTGATTTGTTCCATGGGTGAAGTGACAACATACTGAACACCCAGGCACACATGCAACTGCTCCAAATTTGCACTTTCTTACCCCACATAAGATAATACTGAAGTGATCAGAAGGACTTCATGGAAAAAAACTCTAATCAAGAAATGGGTTTCAGAAATGAAGTAAAGACACACACACTCTGTACTGATCCAGTTAAACAAATCACCTCTAGACTTGCCTCATAGGAAATGTTAAAGTTTTATTTTCAAGTTGACACCAAGGAATAGTAGTTATCATGAAAACATAGGAAAGCACAAAAGTGATTGACTAAGGTAAGTATATAGTCAACATAAAATCTAAAAATTTCTAATACCAAAATGGTAGCTTGTGTATCACTTAGTTCTAGTGAAAAAACCCAAGAAGCATTAAAATAATGTAATTTGAGAATTAATATACAGTTTAAAAACATCATAATTGACATTAAAACACTGAGAATGGGAATAAAATGATTGAGTTTTTTCTAAGGTAACAGACAAATAATTACTGATTTAAAGTAGGCTGTTTGAAATGTTCAGAAGTTTTGTGTAAGCTTCATAGTAACCACAAGCAGAAGAAAATCTATAGTTGATGCACAAAACACAGAGGTAAAATATTTGAAGCAGCGGCATACTAGAATACATAACCATAAGATAACAAGAGAAATCATAAAATGAGGAACAAAGGATCTATAAAAGAAAACAAAAGCAAATAACAAAATGCCAATAATATATTCTTACCAACCACTAATTATTCTACTAAGTGTAAATAAAAGAAATTCTCCAATCAAACAAACAATAGTTAGATACACTAAAAAGAAAAAAAAAAGATCTAATTGTTGTGGTGACATATTGTATACCCTAATAAAGCTTGCCAGAGGATCAGAGGACAGAGAGATTAGATATAGAGGCCAGACGGTGGTAACATACACCCTTAATCCTATCATTGGGGAGGCAGAGATCCATCTAGATCTCTGTGAGTTCAAGGCCACACTGGAAACAGAGCCAGGCAGTGGTGGCACACACCTTTAATCCCAGTACTGGGAAGCAGAAGCCTTTAATCCCAGGAAGTGATGGCAGGGCAGAGAAAGGTATATAAGGCTTGAGGAAACAGGAACTAAAGCAGTTCAGCAAAGACCCTTTCGGGTGAGGACTCAGAGGCTTTCAGTCTGAGGATTCTTGGAGTTAGTGAGGTAATAGGTGGTGACGGTAGCTTGCTCTGCTTCTTGAATCTTTCAGCCTTCACCCTGATATCTGTCTCTGGGTTGTTTTTTTTTTTTTTTTAAATAAAAGACCATCTAAGATTTGAACAAATTGTGTGTAGTCTATAAGATGCTCAACCCCATTAGTGGAACAATCCATTGTTGAAGAATAGTATTCCTCATCAATCCCTTACCAAAGTTCACTGAAGACTAGGACTTCAAAATATGAGTCTTTGCAGGGGGAAGTCTAAAAACAACGTATCTAAATAATAACAGACACATACAAATGGAATATTTTTAAATGGAACTTTGGGTAAGGGACTGAATTAGAAGCCACTTTTATGACCTACTGGAAGAAAAACAAGAGACTCTATTCCCCCTAAGAGAAAGACCTGAGTAAACAGAAATATAGGACACAAGCTTCCATCCCAAAGGAAGATGCTGCTTTCAGTTAATACCCTCTTGAAAAAGGAAAATTAGTTTAGGCCATGGAGTCTCACTGGGTATAAAAGCCACACCTAAGGGCTGGCCCCATATGCATCGGTAGATGGCCAACACATAATATACTCAAACGTAATTTTGAAGATTGTTTATCTAATATTGCTTTGTTTGGGGATTTTTTTTCTTTTATCTTACTGGTCTTTTCCTTGTATATTATGGTTCCTGATTTTGAGATTTTTATGGTGTGTGTGTTTGTGTGTGTTTGTGTGTGTGTGTGTGTGTGTGTGTGTGTGTGTATTTGTTTCTCCTGCTTTCTTTTTTGCTTTTTTCTTTTGTTTGGTAGTTTGTTCTTTTTTTAAAAAAATCTTTGATGTCTTTTTTATTTGCCTATTTATTTTCTCAAGAGAGATAAAAATGGCATAGAGTTGGAAGGGTAAGGAGATTGGTAGAATCTGGGAAAAGATTAAAGGGTGAACCAGGATGAAAATATATTGTATGAAAATAACTTTATTTTCAATAAAAACATAAAATATTTTTTAAAAATCAAGTAATAAATTTGCCACTGGATTTCTGGAGATTTTATATATATGTGTGTGTGATTATATATAT
The DNA here is from genome assembly GCA_902168425.1 of Peromyscus attwateri. NCBI lineage: Eukaryota > Metazoa > Chordata > Mammalia > Rodentia > Cricetidae > Peromyscus > Peromyscus attwateri. The sequence goes on from CABHPP010149931.1 coordinate 20,174, forward strand.
ATATATAAATCATATATATAATATATGTATGTATATAATAATAATCATATATATGTGATATAGATTATATATATATGATCCATGCAACATTAGGAGGCTCTTTTAATAAATCAATTAATATAATTACTATAAAAAAGAAAAATAGGAAGGAAGGGAAGAAATGAATACATAAAGAAATAAGGAATGTGGTAGAAATGCAGGAAGGAAGGAATGAAGGAGGAATGGAGGGAGGGAGGAAAGAAAGAAGGAAGGAAGGAAAGAAAAGAAAGAAAGAAAGAAAGAAAGAAAGAAAGAAAGAAAGAAGGAAGGAAGGAAGGAAGGAAGGAAGGAAGGAAGGAAGGGC
>CABHPP010149931.1:20616-39121 GCA_902168425.1 Peromyscus attwateri
AGAAAAAGAAAGACAGGCAAGCCTAAGTGAGATTGGTTCTATAAAGAAGCAAAAGCAATCAGGTTGGGCATCAACCGATATTAAGCTTCATTGTACTGTTCCTGACAGGTCTGGAGTCAATAGAGGCTTTCAGAGAGGCATCACCCCTTCCTGGAAAGGAACCTACAAGAATGGCACATTGGAGAAGATTAGCAGGATCATGGGGACACAACCAGAGTTTGAATACCTCATAGGTAGAAACATGGCCAGAGAAGACTGTGGATTTGGAAAAAGACAAGGGATGCTAAAGCCTTAAGTTGAGAGTCTCCAGGATGGTGTTGAAGGAGCAGCCTGATAAGGATCCACTCTGGACACTGCCTGGGCAAGGCAAAACACAGGAACACATTAAGTGTACTACTGAGCTTTACACAAAAATGAAGCATTGGATCTATGAACACATAAGATCCACAGACAGCTAGTCAACCTAACCACAAAAAAGAAGGAAGTGAAATTGGAGGTAGAAAAGGAAATAATAAAACAGAATCAAATGAAATGCACAGAAGTATTAGAAAACTGGTTGTGAGAGTTAGCATCAGTTGTGAACTTGAGAGTATCTGCAATCCCATGGACTGGGGTTCAGCAAATCCTGGAATGTGTAAAATGAATAAAGTTAGCTGAACTCTAGAACACATTCATCTCTCTCTGCTTTCTGACAGATGATACAATGTGACCAGATGCTTCAAACGCCTGGTTCTTTGATTTCCCTCCATGATGAACTGCACTTTCAGCTGTAAGCTCTAATAGACCATATCTCCCTTAAGTTCCATTTGTCAGGCATTTTAGTACAGTGACAAGAGAAGAGACTAATACCCAGACATTCCCCAAACTGGAAAACCTGGAAGGAATGGAAACATTCCTCAATGCACATGACATACCAAAATAAAATCAAGATGATAGATGACACATGCAACTCAAACTCACGGTAAGTCAAGATATTGAAGGAGAAATCAAGTCTTCCCAGAAAGTAAAGGCCAGACACAGACAGATTATCTGCTGAATTCAACGGAATATTTTAGAAAAACTTAATACCAATACTTCTCAAACTATACAAAATCAAAACCAAAACAACAATAAAAAACATGACAATTGACAAGCTCATTCTATAAATATTATATTACCATGATATGAGAACTGGGTAAGGACAGAGCAAAAACTAAAGTTGTAAACCAAATTTTCTGATGATCAAAATTATCATTAAATACTTAAAAACTGAATTTAAGAGAACATTAAGATGATTATACATCATGACCAATTTGGTTTCATCTCCAGAGTGTAAGGTTAGTTCAATGTACACAAATTAATATATGTCATACAGCATGTAAATTGACTTTAAGGGAATGACATCTCATGGTCATCTAGCTAGACAAAGAAATCTTCAATTTCCTTGCATAATAAAAGAACAGAAGAAGATGGGAATAGAATAAATAGATACCAACCTAATAAAAGCTATATAAAATAAACCTGTAATCAATATTGTACTAAATGGGGCTGGATCTCGCACTGTAGACCAGGCTGGCCTCAAACTCACAGAGATCCGCCTGGCTCTGCCTCCTGAGTGCTGGGGTTACAGGCATGTGTCACCGCCGCCCGGCCTGGCTAGCTCTTTTAACTTAAACTAACCTGTTTCTCTTTACCTTTGCATCAGGGCTTTTTACTTTTCTTCTTATATTACTTTTGCTGCTTCTCATGTCCAGTTGGCTGGGGTCTGCCTGGCTTCTTGCCCCGGGTGTGTCTCTCGTTTTCTCCTCCTTCTTCTTCCTCTCATTCTTCTTCCTTCTCTTTTCAAGCCTCTATTTCTCCTCCTACTTCTTCTCTCTGCCTGCCAACCCTACATATTCTTTCTCCGCCTTGCTGTTGGCTGTTCAGCTTTTCATTAGAGCAATCAGGTGCCTTAGGCAGGCAAGGTGAAACAAATGCAACACGCCTTTACATAATTAAACAAATACACCATAAACAAAAGTAACACAGCTGTACTCAGTAAAAGTAATATTCCCCAGCACACACACACACAAAAAGGTAACACATCTTTACCCAATTAAAATAGTATTCCACAACATTGGCTCTAACATCTGGAATAAGACAAGGATGGCCACTTTCTGCACTCTTATTCATCACAATGCTAAAAAAATCTTAGCTCAGGCAGAAAGAAAAAAAAAGAAAGGGGGGTACACAAATAGGAAAGAAGTCATTATCCTTAATTACAGATAGCATGATCCTATACTTAAAAGACCATAAAGAGTCCATTAGAAAACTCTTAGATCTGATAAACATTTTCAGTAAAATAGCAGGATACAAAAGCAACATAAAACAATTTCTATAACAACATAATGAACTTGCTGAAAAACAAATTAGAAAAATTCCCTTCATATATTTAAGCCTAGGAGCAAGCCTAAGGGAGGTGATAAAAATCACCAAGAATGAAAACTTTAAGACAGTGAAGAAAGAACTTGAAGAAGACACTAGATGGAGAGATCATCCACGCTCTTTCTGAGTTGTCAGAATTAGTATCTTAAAATGACTATTTGCCAAAATGGGTATACAGTAAGAAGATGGCCAACAAAATTCCCATGATAATTTAAAAAATCCAAATATCCGTGGGGAAATAGACTACAAAAGTCCAAATCAATTCTAAGAGGAAAGAGTAATGTTGGAAGTATCATAATAGCAGAACTCAAATTGTACTACAGAACTGTACTGATGAAGACAACAATGTACTGCCAAGGTCTCAGGTATTTAGACTGCTGAAGAGAACAGAGAATCCAGAATTAAACCCATATGGGTATTACAATATATAGTGTGTGTGTTTGTGTGTGTGTGTGTGTATGTATATGTGTGTGTGTATACATGTATATGTTTGTATGTGATACATATCCATGCTAAGGCACATGTGTGGAGATCAGAGAACAACTTATAGGAATCTGTTCTCTCCTTCACCTTGTGGGACCGGAAGACAAACTAAAGTCTTCAGGTTTAGCAACTCAGTATTTTACCTCCTGAGGCATCTTGTCAGCTCAAGCCATCAAATTTTTGATAAGGTGTCAAAAACATATATTGGACAAAAGACAGCATCTGCAACAAATGTGAGAAAACTGGGTATCCACAGGTAGAAGAATGAATTTATGCACAAGAAGGAATTTATAGACATTTCTTTCTCCTTGAACAAAAAAATTCAACTACAAGTTGACTGAAACCTTAACACAAAACATGAAATACTGAAACTGCTAGAGGAATAGGCATACATAGGGATGTTCTGAACAGGGCTTCCATATACAAAAAAGTAATTCCAAAAGTTGCCAAACTGTATTACTAGGCATTAAGAAGTTTATTTGTAGCAAAGGAATAAACATCAGCATGAAGACACAGCCTACAGAACAGGCCAAATTTTTTATCAACTGCCCTGTCCTTGGGAAGACTAATGTATAATATAATATAATTGGGAAGATTGAATATATAAACAGTGACAAAAAGCCAAGATATATCCAAAATGATGGGCTAGTGAACTGAATGTATAAGGACAGTCATTTTTACAATACTAATTCTACCCAATCCTTGAGCATAGGAAGTCTTCCCCAATCTTCTAATGCTCCCTCCTTTGAAGTTTTAAAGTTTTCACTCTAGATGCCCTTTATTTCCTTAGCAAGATTTACTTGGGAGTTCTTGTATTAACTTTTTTAGAATATAATATAATTATAACATTTCCCATTGCCCTTTCCTCTCTCCAAACCTTCCCATATATCTCTTCTTGCTCTCCTTCAAATGTATGGGCTCTTTTTTCACTAGTTGTTATTTCATGCATATATGTATACCCATATATGTCCTAACTATAACTTAATCAGTCCATATAACTTTACATGTGTGTATATTTTCAGTGCTGAAACTGGAAAACCAATTGATAAGCTTTTCCCTGGGGGACCACATCTCCCACTCCCAGTGTTTCTAAGTTGCCTATAGTTCTTTATTTAGGGTTGAGGTCTCCTGGGCTTTTGCCATCCATGTTGCCATGCCCATCTTGTTGTCCTGTTCAACTCATATGTGGGCAGCCATATTGAGGAGACTTTTGGGGTGTAGCTTCTGAGATTACTAGGAGACACAATTTCATAGTCAATTCCCTAATCCCCAGGTTCTTACAGTCCCTAATCCCCAGTACAATGTCCCCTGAGCCTTAGGTGTAGGAGTGTTTTGTAGATGTATCCACTGTGGTGGTCTCTGTTGTAAAGAGAAGTTTTCTTGGTAAGGAGTAAAGACTTTTCCTATCTATGGGTGTAAGAACAAATGTGTGTACATTGTTCTTAGGGATGATGCTGGTTTCAAAACTAGAGGTTGTCGACTCTCCTCCAATAACCAGGACTTCATTAGCACCGAGTAGTTAGCTAGGTTTCTAGTGCCAGGCATGGTTTCCCTCCTGTTGGGATTTTTGTTTTGTTTTAAGAATATTGTGAATTGGATTGTTTGTCACTGGTGCATAGAAAGGTTACAGGGTGGTTTTTGGTTTTTTTTGTTTGTTTGTTTTGTTTTGTTTTTGTTTTTTTAGTATTAGTTTTGTAGTTCCATTTTGCTGAAAGTGTTACTTCGTTCTAAGAGTTTTGTTTTGTAGTCTTTAGGGCAAGAATTCTCAACATGTGGTTGAACAACCTTTTCACAAGTGTCTCCTAAGACCACAAGAAAACACAGATATTTACAGTATGATTTATAAAAATAGCAAAATTACAGTTATAAAGTAGCAACAAAAATAATTAATGGTTGGGGTTACCACCACATGAGGAACTATATTAAAGGGTCACAGCATTAGGAAGGTTGAGAACCACTGATTAAGTGTCATATTGGATACAAAATGGGTACTTTTATTTCTTTTTCTATTTTCTTCCCTATCGTTTCCTTGTAATGAAAATAGATTTTTTTCTCATATAATATATCTTGATTATGATATTCCCTCCCTTTAATCCTTCCAGGACCTCTCCTCCCTTTTTTCCCTCCCATCCATATCCACTCCATTTCTCTCTCTCATTAGAAAACAAAAAGATTCCTAAGGGATAATAATAAAATATAATAAGACAAAGCAAAAATTAGTACAAATAAACACAAGATATACAAGTATTTAATTTAAGTTGATGTTGGCTTTATAGAATTTTGATGGGAATTGCATTGAATATGCAGATTTTTTTTTTTTTTTTCCGGAGCGGAGGACCAAACCCAGGGCCTTGTGCTTGCTAGGCAAGCGCTCTACCACTGAGCTAAATCCCCAACCCCACATATTGTTTTTGATGAGAAGGCAACCGATTTGGGTAAGTTATGTGGATAAAGCAGAAATGAACATGGTTGAGCAAGTGTCTCTGTAGTAAAACGTAGCATCCTTTGGTACATGGCCAAAAGTGATATAGCTGGTTCTTGAGGTAGACTGATTCTCAGCTTCCTGAGGAGCCACCAAACTGATTTCCATAGTGGCTGTAAAAGTTTTCTCTCCCACTAGCAATGGATTAGTGTTCCTCTTACTTCACATCCTTGAAAGCATGAGCTGTCACTTGTTTTATTGATCTTAGCCACTCTGATGGATATAAGATGGAATCTCAAAGTAGTTTTGATTTTCATTTCCCCAATGGTTAAATGAACATTTCTTTAAGTATTTCTTAACCATTTGAGTTTCCTCTTTTGAGAATTCTATTTAAATCTGTACCCCATTTTTAAATTGGATTATTTGGTTTTTGATATTCATTTTTGAGGGATATATATATATATAAATGTTAGTCCTCTATTAGATGCACAGTTGCTGAAACTCTTTTCCCATTCTGTAAACTTTCTCTTTGTCTGAATGATGGCACCCTTTGCCTTACAGAAGCTTTCCATGTGTGTCTTTCTCTTCCTTTCCCCCACAATTTCTGTTCTAGTTACTTCTCTGTTGCTGTGATAAGCAGTCTGACCAAAAGCTACTTGGAGAGGAGATGGTTCATTTGACTTACACATCCAGTTCACAGTCCACCAATGATAAAAGTTACAGTAATGTTAATCAGGGCAGAAAATATGAAGGAATGCAATTTGCTGACTGATTCATGTTTGTCCCTAGCCGATTTTCTTACACAGTCCAGGTAACATTGCTTAATAAAATGGGCTCCTACATCAATTGTGAGGGGCCATCCCCCACATTTCCCCAGAATACTCTTCAGCAAGAGCAGCAGGAAATATTACTTAGAAGGATGGAGGGGAGAGAAAAAGATAAAAAAAAATACAGGATCACCTGGAGAGGGCCTAAATCCTAATCCATTGGGCCTAGACTGTCTCTGGCAAAGGATTGTTAAAGGAATGCCAAGGGGTGGAGCAAAAGACCACCCCCCCAGCACAGTCAAGTGCAGACCATCTCAGACACCTGGTACTCAGGCCTGTGGTTCAATCATCCTCTTTATGCAGACTTGCTAGGTGAAGCCACTAGGAAACCTAAATAAGCTCCAACAATCAATGCAATCAAGACAATTCCTCACAGAGATGTCCTGAATTAAGTCTGTCCTCTCAGATGACTCTAGACTCTGTCAAGTTGATAAAAACAATACCTTGGTTATTTTTTCATTGTTTTGAGAAAGCACACTAACAGAAGCAACTTAAGAGAAAGAGGGTTTATTTTTGACTTACAGTTTCAGAGGGATGCAGTCCCTTGTGGCAGAGAAGACATAGCCATAGCAGCAAGCAGGTAAGTCATAGTGGTAAGAGCAGGAGACTGGCTCATCACATTGTCCTTGTACTCAAGAAGCAAAGAGAACATGAAGTAAGACCAAGCTACAAAGTCTCAAGGCCTACCACCATTAACCCCTTCCCTGTATTGAGGCTCCACCTTCTTAAAGATCCCGTTAGTTGGAGATGGAGTGTTTAAATATGAGCACTGACAGGAACATAACACCCTCAAAGCCAAATTCAACTTTAGAAAGAAAACATTTGTAACAATGTAGCTAAACCTGAAGAACACTACACTATTGGAATAATCCAGACACACAAAGGCAAATATACAATCTCTGCAGCAAATCAACATTGAAACCAACAGGTCCATGGTAATTGGTCATCTCCAAGGGTATAGCATGGTGTTTAGGGAGAATAAGCAGCTGTTGTTTAAAGGATACAAACTTTCATTTACCAGATGAACATGTCCTAGGGCCTTCATTCTCAGCAGAGTGAATACAGCTAATATAACCTATTCTTTCTATTGGCAGAAAAAGATACAATATAATGTCTTCTCTTCTTGTAAACACAATGACCAGCCTTAGAGGCTACTCACAGATTTATCAATCTGATTTGGAAATTATTTCACAACATATAAATACACTAAAATATCATATTGTAAATTTTACATGTAATTTTTATTTGTCAGTCATACTTCAACACACCTAGAAAGTAAAACAAACAAAGCAAAACTTTGGAAGTGTTTCCCTGGGACAACAGGTTGGATTAAGATAAAGAAGGGATCATTTTAGCAAGGGTAATGGTAAAAAGGTAAGTAAGTTCATGGGTGAGAAAAGGCTGTGCTTCCAACAACCAAATGCAAACAAATGGAGAAAATAATTTCATGAGTATTACTCAAGTCAGTAAAACACACTCCAATGCAAATAAGCATAACATGCTTTAGAAACAAAGTAAAAAAGAAATAGAAATATGTCATAATTCTTGAGATTAAACAAGAAAAGCTGGTAGCTGGACATTAAAAATGTGTGCCTGCATTGACTTAAGATGAACAACTGTCTAAGTATCTCTATGGATTATTTTATATTGGAGTTTCTGCAATTATGGTTTTGTGTTTTATTTTCCTCTGTATGATTTTTCATGTAGGACCATTTCTAAAGGGTTAGACGCATAGAACACTACATGACAGAGATAACACTATATATATATATATATATATATATATATATATATATATATATATATCGCTCAACAATAAAAAAATCAGTGAATCACATTCTCACATAGAGCTCTTGAGATTTGTAATACTGTATTTTTGTTTTTATTTTCTTTATTCTTAAAATGACTTTACTCATCCTTTGAGAATTTCATACAGTATATTTTGAGCATATTCTTTCTCCTCTTCCCAATTCTCATAGGTCCTCCCTTATCTCCCTACACATCTGAATTAATGTTTTATCACTTAAAAAAAAAGTTCCAGAGCTGGAGAGGTGGCTCAGGGGTTAAGAGCATTGGCTGCTCTTCCAGAGGTTCTGAGTTCAACTAGCAACCATATGGCAGCTCACAACCATCTATGGTGAAATCAGATGTCCTCTTCTGGCATGCAGGTATACTTGCAGAATACTCATACATAAAATAGAAATAAAAATAAAAAAAATTAAGTCCCCAAACAATATGCATGGAGTGAGATTTGTGTTGGCCAACTACTCCTGTTCATGGAGGCTGTGATGTGTTGATATTTCCATATCACTCCAAAGGAGATAATTTTTCCCTCTCCCTATAACTGTCAATTGAGAATAGCTTCTTGGCTAAGGGTGGGGCCATCTGTGCACTTCCCCTCTCTTGTACTGGGATTTTGTCTGGTTTGATTTTGTGTAGATCTTATGCATGCTGTTCACAGTCTCCCTGAGGTCCTATGTGCATCTGCCCTGTTGTGTCTAGAAAAATGCTGTTTCCTTGAAGTTTTTTACCATCTCTGTCTCTTAAATCTTTTCTTCTGCCTCTTCCACGTAGAACCCTGAGCTTTGAGGAGAGACGTGTGACAGATATCCCACATAAGCCTGAATGCTCTGAAGTGCCTTATTCTCTACATATTGATCAGATGTGGTTTTTGTGTTAATTACCATCTACTGCCAAAAGAAGCTTCTCTGATGAGTGATGTAATATTTTTTTAAAGACTTCTAAATTTTGATGGTTTTCCAATTACAGAAAAATTGCAGATACTATTGAAAAACACCTCCTACACTACTATATCCACATTCTTTTGCTATCAACTTCCTATGATTTGAGTGCATTTGTCATAATTAATGAACCAATATTGATACATAATTGCTAATTAGAGACATGCTTTATGCATATTTCTTAAATTTTCATGTAGAGTGAGTTTTCTGTTCTAGGATTATATCCACCCAAGACATGATATTTAGTCTTGAATCTTTGGGACTCTTGTGACCATACCAATGCGGCTGACCTTGTTGTTTTAGTTGACTTTGACAGTTTTGAAAAATACTATTCAGGTATTTTGTAGAAGATCTTCCAGTGAGTATGTGTGTGCTTGTTTGTGTGACATTTTTTTAGCGTGTGAGCTAGGGCTGCGTGTTTGAGGGAAAGAAGCACAGCAGTAAAGTGCTATTTTGATCATATCACATCAGCTATCCTTAGTTGGGCCTAATATTGTAGATGCTGACCTCGTCTGAGTTGGCTGAGACGATGCCTATCAGGTTTCTCCACTGTAAATTTGCTCTTTAGTCACCCTTTCTCTGTCCTGTCCTCTGGAAGGAAGTTACTTATGTAGATATACTTAAGGGGCTAGGAATTGTGTTGTAGTTATTTAAGGGTGTAACGTTTCATAAATCATTCTAAATCCTCCTGGATCTACAGCTTAATTCTTTATTTTTTTTATTATTGTGAAGTCATTATATTTATTGTGACCTCCAAATTATAATCTAATAGTTATGGTGTTTCTTAAACTGTTCCAGTTGGGGCCATTGGGAGCCCCCAGTTTTTATCTGTGTCTTTTTTATATAATTTCATCACTTGGGATTTCTTTGGGGGACATCTTCTTATTTGTTGGTACCATAAGGAGCTATTCAAGTTATCTTGAGTAAGTATTAAATTTTTTAATGAACTTGATTATATTTATAAGGATGCATAAAATATTTACCTGGATCTCCACACTGTCAAGGCATAATTCTGAAGATAGCTATGAGAAAGTTTGTAACCAAGAAAAAACCAAAAACCAATGGAGAAAGAAACAAATACAAATAAAAACTTTTCTTTTCTCTTCATTTTACAGAAAATTATTCTTGCTCCAGAGAGCAATTCAGCCATATCAGGAATCCTTTCAAATTTTGCCTCTAGCTGTTTGGAGCTGGCTGATAACATGCAGGGTGATATAAATATTGCACAGCCCTATATTTCAATGTTATTCATCTGATTATATGAGGGAGCTCACTGAAAGGTGGTTTCAGAATTTAAAACAAAGCTATTTTAAAGCAACAATCTGATTTCGTCTAGGAAATTATCCCATCATTCCCTGGAAGAAGTAAACCGTTTGATAACATCACCATATGGATATTTTAGTTACCATTCAAAGTGTAGCCCAACATTTATTCTCTAAAGATGCAAGCCTTTTATAAAAATATTTCTATAGTCGGTTCACAATTTTTTATCTTCTTGCCTTTTTTATAAATAAATATGAGATTTTGCTAAAATTAATTGAAAACTGGAACTAAACTCACATAAATACCAGTAGAAATTTATAGTTCTTTAATTCTAATTAGAATAACAGTTTTAATTATAAGAAGAATTAGAAAAAGAGTTCATTTTCAACATTATTATAATAATTATAACATATTTATTACCTAAAATATGCATATATCTATTATTTAATAAAATTATTAAAGTACCTCCATGAGGAGAAAAATCATTTTTTCTATTTAAGGAAGGTAAATTTCAAAGCATTATAAGGTTGACTGGCAGTAATCGGAATGCAAATTGTGAGGATCAGATTGTTAATGGCTAAAGATTCATTGACTGTAACGTTAATCTCCACTGGCAACAAGATCAGATTTAGAGTCACCATAGGAACACAAGTTTGGGTGCGTCTCTGAGGGTGTTTCTAGAGAGGTTGAACTGAAGCGATGGCATACTCTGAATGTGAGTGGCTTCATGCTGTGGGCTGTGGTCCCATATAATCAAAAGGAGAAAACGAACTGAATATCAGTATACTTTTCTCTTTGCTTCTTGATTCACAATGTGACCACCTGCTTCCTGCAGCCCTCACAGCCACACCCTCCCTGTTATGATGGGCTCAGCCCTCACAGTGTGAGCCCAAATCCTCTTCTTTCCTTCAGTGGCTTTAAGCATTCGTTTTGCCACAGCAGTGATAAAAGTAACTGATGCGCTAATTAACCATTTACTAAGTAACTTTGGTAGTTCTGATTTTGCTGTCCTGCAGTAAGGCAGGTATGTTTTCACAAAGAATAGCAGACCAGTCTTGAATATAGTAAAGGAACTATGATATATTTGTATTTCCAAGGCTGTAGTTTGATATTAAGTGTCCCCCATAGACCTATGTGACTGAACACTTGGCCCCCTGCTGATGGTATTGTTCGTAATCATAATCATTTTAGAATCTTTAGGAGGAGAAAGTTTGGACAAAGTGGGTCAGTTGGAGCTGGCCTTGAGGATTTATAGACTGGCCTCATTTCTTTTCACTCTACTTCCTGACTGTGTGTGTAATGTGAAGAGCCAGAGCCCTACTCCTGCTGCCTTGCCCTCTGAATCAAGATGGAATATATCCCTTTGAGCTGTAAGCCAGAATAAACCCTTCCTTCCTTTAATCATTTCTTGTCAGATATCATGGCAATGAGAATAGTAACCAATACCCCAAGTTATAGTATGAATGAACAAGCAAGCTAAGAGGTGCTGTAATGACATCAGCCTCCTTGCATTTACACTTCCTTTCAGAACCAGAATGGTGTTTTTAAAATGAACATTTAAACCTGCCTTCATAAAATTCCATCATGCTTGAGCTGTTCTTTCCCCATTGCTTATAGGGTAACAATTTGGCTTTCAGTAACTCTTAAGACCCATGCCCCCAAGGCTGTCTTCCCTCAGACTCTGCTTTATCACCTGCCTTCCAGCGGGCTAAGAGACAGCTATCCTTTTGCACATGCCTGCATTTCTCAAACTTCAGTTGGCATTAGAATTGGCTGGGGATCTGGTTAGACAGATCCCAAGGATCCAGCACATAGCATTTTTTGATTCAATAGGTCTTCAAGAAGATCTAAAGCTTGCAATTCCATTGAATTCCCTTTCAAATGTTTTCCCAAGTGATACAAATACAGCTGGTCTAAGCGTATAGGGAAGCTCAGATTTTCAGAATTGTTCTATCTGTATTTGTTCATGCTCCAGTATTTGCAAATTCTGCCCTCAAATGTCTGTTTTTCACACTGAAAGACCAGTAAGTAGTACTTATAATTTGATCACATGGGCAAAGCAATCCCAAATGTCAGTCAATACATGCATTTACACTATGTCCAGGAGACATATTTTCCTTGCATGAAAGTTGCTAGAACAAAAATATTCCTGTCAGTGGTCTGCAGTAATCAAATTAATTTGTCAATTTGCAGGTACAATGTTATTTTCTCTAATTTATACAGAACTGAAACATGTATTATTTTATTAGTTTCCACAAAGGAAAGTCAAAGAAAATTCAATATTCATAGTTAAAACTGCTTGAATAAATTCAAGAACAAACACACCACGTCATGATCTCATGAATTTTAAAAATAAATTAGTTACATCACTTTGGTGTTTTTAGCTGTATACTTCACAAATTTGTCAGAGAATTATCAGTTCTATGTCTTCAGCTCCCTCTCCTAGGGCTCAATGGCTCTGATAGCATTTTCTGGTTGTCTAACAAGACCATTGCCTATAATTGAGATCAGCAAAGTGTGTTGATGCCCTGGCCCCTAGGAAGCCAAATGGCGGTCAAGGCAACTAATGTTAATGAGCTCAAACCACATGCCAGGCCCAGAGCTAAGTCATTAATGCCTTCAACTCCACAAGTTTCTGTAGTGTTCCCTAGACAATGGCCTGGTTTTGTCTAACTCCAAAGATTTTTCAATTGTACATCCACAAATTTTTTCTCAAATTTGCAAAACTATGTATTACATCATGAGAACCACATACAAACTAAGCAATAATCAAGGCAGACATTTTAAACACCATTTTGTGAAGGTTGTACTGAATTTTAGAGAAATTGATGAAATCTGAAACTGACTGTTCTGAGCCACATGTGGTTCCACAAAATAAGACTCTATAACATGATTCGTAGGAGTCATGTTACAGAGCTCTCAGTGGAAGTGATTATTATATTTCAAAACACTTTATTATATCTTTTGTTTTCTGGGACTGCCTCTTTGCCTACATAACGATAACACTGATTTCTAATAATACATTGTAAATTTCTCACCTAAAATTTCCATTACAAATTTTAAACGGCTTTTGACCTGGGCCAAAGTATAGCTGTAAGTTAAAGTAATCAAAATTTAGCAACGGTGGAGGATCCAGATAGCAAGACCAGAAGAGCTTAACAGTTATTGAATCAACAATAAACAATTGAGATAACTTTTACTAACTTTAATATTAGCCATGGAAGTAAAACCTGATGTCACAAACCTCCAGAGTCAGAGGAGATGAACACAGCAAAACATAATAATCAGATGCATCTTAGACTTGCCAGCTTTCTTGGTCAGCAAGTGGAAGATCTTCCCAAGCAGACACTCGGACATAATCACTCTCGCGCACAGTCCCATTACCCCATTGAGCCTCAGGGTCTACTGTGTGGAGCTGACAGGAGGAAGGGAAGGGAGAAACAGCATTTTAGCTGCTCCAGCTCATACAGAATGTGATATACGTCCTTGTGTACCCATGCTCTGATGCTGGGGACATGTGAGTTTGCAGCCCTTAGAAGTGACAGATTCTAGGAAATCCATCTCTGGCGTGAGCAGTTGCCAGCAGCAAACATGCAATGTGACAATGTGGAGGGAGCTATAAGGTGACTTCCTGATTGATGACAGCTACGGGGTCTCTGCCAGTTCCAAGCAAATGACTTTAAAGAAGATTATAAGCAGTGGAATATTCATGTGTACTTCCAGGCATACTTATTTATAGCCACACTAAGTCAGGGACATTGCTGTCTCAGGGTGTACTTTAAATTATAAGCTAAAATATCATACCGTTGGTACAACAACACAAGAAACTGTTACTAAATTATGTGTATGGATTATGTATTTACAGAATGTTCTTGATTCATATGTCAGCCACCATGTGGTTTTTGGATATTTTAATATTGTCTCTAATGTTTGGCATACTTTTATTTCCCTTCGCAGTTTGGTTAGTCATTCTTTTTGTCTTTGTTCCACAGTTGGATTCCATAGTCATCTCAATGTGTTTGGAAGAAAATGAACACAGTGTTTTTCTTCTTTTACTTTTTCCCTATATTGAAAATACTAAGCATCCTATTTACTTTAAGATGACCTATTTTACCTACTTAAGAAAAGAAGATAGACAAGAGCCTGATACAGATGAAGTTTCTACTTAAAGGATGATTTCACCCTTTTAAAACACAGGTGATCATTCTATTAGGGTAAAAATTATACCTTTGAAGCTAAATTCAAAAACACTGATACAAAGAATTATCATATAAAATAAATCTCCTTGAACACCACTCCTTTATTTTACTTTACGATTAATTAAAAATACATAGAATTATATTTAATTTAAAAAATATATACATATATGTGTGTATGCAGTGAACTTATTTATACAGAATTTGTCCTATACTTTGAGCAGAGAATGCTATTGCTAATGATTCATTGAAATGTTTCAGGCTTTTTCTTTTCTGATGTAAAACAATTTCCCTGAAAGGTTGAAAATCATTTGAATGAACCTATAAAATAGGTGGTAAAATGGTTTTTAGCACAGCTAAGGAGGTACCGTGCTGGTCTTAATGAGGTGCTCACTTATGAAAGAGTGTTATCATACTTACACAAATCATTTGTTTCAGTGGCATTAGAAACAGCTATTAGTGCAAAAAGTACACCTATAAGCCCCGCCGTACCATTTTGCTTTACATTATATCCAAGAGTTTTGACAGGCTAGACTACCCACATGAAACTTCCTTCTCCCTCACAGGAGACATTGATTTTGTTTGAACACAAAAGATTGTCGAGACTTGGAGATTTCAAACAATACTGTTGTTTGTCATTCTGCATCATTGCCTTAAAAATGAATGCAGTTTTGTTACATTTAGGAATCCTCCTCCATAATTGTTTTTCTAATTGATAACATAGTTTGTACATAAACTGTCTAAAACTAACAAGCAAAATAATCACTGTTTAGAGGGTACGAAGTTTCTCTCAGTATTAATTGCATATACAAGAGGAACTGTGAGTCCTGTTGTTCAGGACATTATACCTGAATTGACTGCAAGTTTGAGAAAGGATCTGCTCTTTTTAGATAGGATTGCAAGTTTTCTTTCAAGTGTATTTCATTGACAAGGACAGCTGTACTTTGGGGAGAATCTTATATGAAGGTGAAGGTGTCAAATATCATCAATCCATCAATGGTGTTCAAGTCTCAAAGCAGGTTGTGACAGAGAATACAGATCACAAAGAGAATGTGAGATTTTCTCTCATATCTATGGATGGGACAGACACTTCTATTTGATTTGTGAGCAGTTAATGCTTGATTCTGCTAGGAATCTAGGACCAACTGGCAACCAGTCACAAAAGTGTAGAGCAACTTTTAGCTCTGTATCTATAGGTATTGAAAATGTTCGTCTACAAGGCGATGTGTGTGTGTGTTTGTGTGTGTGTGTGTGTATGTGTGTGTGTGTGAGTGTGTGTGCTCTTTCTTCTTTTTCTCCTGACTCTCTTATTTGCTATGTTTCAGACACATGTAGTTTTCCTCAACCTGACAATTGTATGTATGTATCTCACTTAATAAACAAACAAACAAATAAAAATTCTCACACTTTAGTCTTTCTACAAATGAAATCTGAGACATAGGATATTTTATGGGGGATGAGAAATTAAATATAGACTCGCTGCTTTTAGTGATCATGGCCAAGCTTACAGGAGTAGCCCAATTTGAGAAAGGAAACAGCAGGAGCTGCTGGTAGATTAGATAAGCTTTCATTTAATAGAAAAGTGACTTGAGTAACTTTATGAAATTTCATGCATAGGCTCTTACTGTGTTCAACTTAATAAATAAGTGTTAAGTTTATGCAGATTTTTTTCAGTAGATTCACTTTCAACAATTTTATTAAAGTTACAGAATAATTGCTGTCAAACCACACCAGAAACTCTGAATAAGGAATGAAAGAATGGACACCCTCACCTACCTGACATCCTTGCCCACTGATCTTACAGTGACTGAAACCTTGACTCATGTACGTTTGTGAGATTTAAAAAGTTGTAATAGAGAAGAAATTTAATATGCTTCTTTAAGAATATACACATAATTAAAATATATGTGCATGTTTACACTTATGCTTAATGGTTTCAGTGAACAGTCACTTCATTAGGCCTTTGAGGAGAGGGAGCTGGGCAGAGAGAGATTGGAAAAACTGCCCAGGTGATCCCAACAAGATGCGCTGTCAGAACCACTAACTAGAGTGTACTGTACTGGAGACAAGAAACACCTCTTTCTCTGTCCTCTCTTTGTCCAACATTTAACCACACAAATGCCAAGACAAGAATGGAATTGTTTAATGTATGAGGTTGCTTTGGCTATAATTCCCCAAGAAACAGGAAATGATCGTTTAAACAATGTCAATCCAAATTAAAAAGTAGTTACTTGAACTTACTGATGGAGGTAGCAAGAGGAGTCGACAATAATAGAATGTTGCAACTTCAGAAGAAAACTCTAGTATTTCAGATCTCCAGAGCTATAAGGAATCCCAGCCATTCTTGGAAAGGGTTTCTACACTTAAAGCTTTGTTATGTATGATAGTAAGAATATTCCTGTATTTGGTAAGGTCCTGTTACAGATGCAGAAGATGTTTTGATTTCTAAACAAACAAACAAAACCCCCAACAACAACAAGCAAAAAACAAAACAAAACAAAAAACAAAAGTTTCCTTTTAAGACATACTATAAGACCAGCGAAGCGTTATGGGAGTGGACTATGATGTTTTTGGGCTTGTGCTAAGTATATTAGAAAGGATTAGATGCTTCATAGGACTGAAGCCCAAACTGAAGCCCAAAGCTTCCCTATGTTATAATTAACACTACAGGGATATAATGCATGATAAGTTGAAAACCAGAAAGCACCTCCCTTAGTAATTGAACTGTCTAAGACTTGGGGCTACCCACAAAGATGTACCAGTAGGTGACTAAAAGAAGCTAGGCCCAAATTTCTTTGTATCCAGTATGAATAATGGGGCACATGGTGTCTTATCACTAGCAAACCCAGTGTGAGAAAAACAAAGCATGCTACTCTGAGAAGATTAACTCAGCAAGTGCTGAGCTCTTAAATTTTAGCTCTCAGTAAGTCTCCGGCCTCTCAAAGTCTACCTAACCAAATGTGCTGCATAGTCAGTTAGTGATCTACAGACCCTCAAGATAATCCAGCATATATTTTCTTTGTTTTTTAAGATGAGTAAAAACCCACAGAGCCTTCTTCTTGTATGATTCCCCAGTATTGACGTGTGAGCAGATTATTTTGAAAAGTTGACTGACAGTGCCATGCTAGTGTTTCCAAACGTAGAATCCTTTGTCGCTTTAATTCCAGCAATGAAAATCATAAACACAAACAATATTCTACAGGGGTTACAATAAGCAGTAGGAGAACACAGTCCTAGGGAAATACAGAGTAAATATTTCTGTGACTCTTGGATCACCCAGATTTCAATAATGAACATTCAACGCACAAAACATCTGCTAAATCAGGGGCTGGAAGAGGTGACCAGAAAAGCCAACTGATGGTACAAAGCAGAGAAAAGTGGTTTTTAGCCTTTAGTCACATGCATTCTCTTCCTTTCTGTTCCCCAGTTGCACCAACATTATAGAGAAACTATTCTGCCAGAATATAACTCTACTCAACATTTTGCCATAGACTCTGTACTCTGTGTGGCACTCCATGGTACAACTTCTCAACACTGTAACAGTTAGGGAAGCAGAGGAGCAGGGAATGTGGGAGGCCAGTCCTTAGCAGCTCTACACTCTGTCTGGGCTCTACTGCAAGTCACTGGGTCCACAAGCCTGGCCAGTGAAAGGAAAGGACAGTTCTGGAAGTTGTTCATGCTGTTAGTTTTTATTGTTCTAGACCAGCAGTTCTCAACCTCTTGGTAGTGACCCCTTTGGGGGTCAAATGATCCTTTCACAGGGGTTACATATAAGATATCCTATATATCAGATATTTACATTACAGTTCATAACATTAGCAAAATAACAGTTATGAAGTAGCAACAAAAACATTTTTATGGTTGATTACCATAACATGAAGAACTATATCAAAGGGTCGCAGCATTAGGAAGGCTGAGAACCACTGTTCTAGACTGAGATGTTAACAACATGAATGGGTCAATAGCAAACCTTTTTTTCCTTAGAGTATTTTTTTATTTTGTTTTTGAAATTATAATATAATATAATTGCAACATTTCTCCAATCCCTTTCCTCCCTCCAAACCTCCTCATTAACTGCTTTATTTTCCTTCAAAATTCATGGCCTCTTTTTTTCACTAGTTGTTATTGCATGCATATATATATATATATATATATATACATATATATATT
>CABHPP010149932.1:0-18688 GCA_902168425.1 Peromyscus attwateri
TCCTTCACAGACCTCATCACTACCTCAAATATATGTGTCCGCTGCGTGTCTTAACACTGATGGGAACGCGGCCCTCTGCTCTCTTGAGAACCAAACCTTACTCAGGTGCAGCTTCTCGGCACCTCCAACCAGCGCCTGGCACATCATCCAATATATCCTTCCTCGCACCAATAGCAATAGAAATGGTGCATCTTGGACCATAGAGGGGCTTCTGCCCCTAGTGGCAAGGCTGCAGGCATCTCCTTGCCATGATGCCATTCATTCCACAGCTTTCATGGTTTATACCCAACTCACTAGCCAGTGAATTTCCAGACTGCCCAGATGAGATCTGACAGTGAAAGACTCACCTCTCCCCTGTTCCTTTCTTTTTAAAGTTTGTTTTATTTATTTATTTAAGTTTATTTGTATTGGTGTGTATGTATGTGTTTTCAAAGACAAAGTCTCATGCAGCCTAGGCTGGATTCAAACTATGTATCGGAAGATGACTTTGAACTAATGGTCCTCCAGCCTCCACCTCCCAAGTGTTAGGATGGTAGGCTGACTTTACCACCCATCCAGCTTGCCTTGTTCTTCTGATATATAAAAATTCAAGGGTTTGGGGATTTAGCTCAGTGGTGGAGTGCTTGTCTAGCAAGCGCAAGGCCCTGGGTTCGGTCCTTAGCTCTGGAAAAAAAAAAAAAAAGTTCAAGGCATTTGAAATCCCCTGCAAGATTGAATTCTTTCACATTTTAGCTAAGTATTTAATGCTACCTGTCCAAAAATTTGAAAAGACACTGACCGATCAAAAACATTTGGGGATAATTTTTTTTATGCAATTTGGGGGGAACCCGAAGATTTTTTTTTTTGTAAACCATCTACCTCATACCATTTCCAGGCATACAGACTTTGAAGAAAACTAGTTAGCTACAGCAAAGAGTGAATGCAATGAGGTGGTATGTTATATGTTGTGTCACATGCAGTAAATGTGTCCCCCACCGATAACTGTTATTAACTATTAAAATTGCTAAATCTAAAAGCTCTTTGCATTGTCAATGGTAAGATTTGTTCTCTGTAATTTCTTATGATCACTAAGACAATACTGGGTACATTCAAGAGGATTGAAGTGGATTTTCCCCCATTTATTTGTTCTGTTTTTGCTGGTACAAGGGATTGATCCTAGGCCCTCACACATGCTAATAAGCTCACTATCACTGTGTGACAGCCTTAGTCCTATCTTTATAGTTTGCCTTCTCTTTTTCCATAAATCAAAGGTGTCCCTTGACTGGCTCCTGACTTCTCTATGCTGAGAATTCCTTGGAGAATCAAATATTTTGCATGGAAATGTTTCTTGGGAGGTTTGGATGCACTTGCCATTTTGTCCTTTGCAAACATATTTGGCATTCTTGTTTATCTTTTTGTCAAATACGGAGATTGGAAGAATAGGAAGATATTTTTAGCACCTGTTTCTAAAGATCCGTGCCAGTATGTTCTCTGGATACCAAGAACTGCAGTCAGAGCCCCTTTCCATAGGTTGGTTCTAGTGTCTTGCATTCTGAAACGTCAGGCAGCTGTAGATAGTAAGAACAAGAAGGAAAGCCAGGTATGGTGGTGCATGCCTTTGATCCCAGCACTCAGAAGGCAGAGGCAGGTGGATTTCTGTGAGTGTGAGGCAAGCCTGGTCTACAATGAGAGTTCTTTCCTTCCTCCGAACAGTGAAGTAGAAAGCTGTGCAGCTCATTTCACTATAGAGTTTTCTATCTAACTCAGCTCTTTGGTCAAATCTTGGTATGTATCAGGTAGCGCTGTAATTATTGTAATGTCCTGTAATTTATTTGTGCTTATGAGTGGTGTTTCCCCTCAGCCCACTTCTGTTCCTGTGTAGAGTTAGCATGTGGTATTGAGAACATTCCAGATGACTGAGTAGATGGAATTAAGAGGCTATCTGACTAAGCTGGGTGGTTGTGGCACACACTTTTGCACCTTTGATCCCAGCACTTGGGTGGCAGAGGCAGGCGGCTCTCTGTGAGTTCAAGGCCTGATCCACATAGTGAGTTCCAGGACAGCTGTCTTGAAAACAACAAAAAAGGAGGCTAGCTGACTGAGTGCACAAGGTAACTAAGCGTTTCTGCCCGCTCTGAATGTGGTATTAACATTGTGTATTGCTTCCAGCCATCTAGGTCTCATTTCGTAACTCTTGTCATGTTCATTTTAAGATGTCCTTCTTCAGGGCTGGAGAGATGGCTCATCTGTTAAGAGCACTGGCTGCTCTTCCAAAGATCCTGAGTTCAATTCCCAGCAACCACATGGTGGCTCACAACCATCTATAGTGGTATCTGATGACCTCTTCTGGCATAAAGGTGCACATGCAGATAGAGCACTCATATACTAAAATAAATAAATCTCTAAAAAAATGTCCTTCGTTAGTAACTTGGTGCTATATGTTATCTGCCATCTCCAAGGGTACCCTGTCCATAAAACTATTTGCACTGTGATACTAAGGTGTATGATTTTGGTGTACGGTTTTGGAAACCAAGGTAAAGAGGGTGCACACAGACTCTGACTCTCCATGCAGCATTGAACTGACTGTGGAGAGAGTACCTTCCCTTCCTCCTCCCCCAGCCAGTGTTGCTGTCAATACACTTTACTCCAGTCTACCCTTGACTTATAGTAAAGACAGATATGTCAGCCGATGTTCATACTGATGCTGAATGAAAGGTATGTGCACGCTTTGCCAGACCCAGAGAAGAACCTTGTCAGAGACAAGCAGCTGGCATACTTTCACTACCTGTAGCTTCCTTGCAGAAACCACAGGGCATTGTGGCTACACCTGCTGGGTGGTGTGCATCGTCAAACTGACTGATGACTTACAGATGATCATCATCTCCCTGTGCCTTCATGTAGTTCCCCGCCCCCACCTCTCTCCAGGGTCTCATGTAACCCAGGCTAGCCTGGAACTCACTATATAGTCAAAGATGGCTTTCAACTCTTGATCTACCTTTTGAGTGCTGGGATCACAAGCATGAGCTACCATGCCCAACGTTCCCAGGAAATTTTTTATAAGGATACCATTCATATTGGATTAGGGCACATTACTACTGCAGGACCTTTTTCAACCTCAGATACCTCTTTAAAGGCCACTTCTCCCAATACTGGCACTCTAGGTAATCTAGGACCATGCTAGGGCCTGAGGTTGGCTCTAATCTGGTTCTCCGCTTTGGAGCTGCCTGGAGGAATGGCCTCTTGTTACCTTTGCTGCCGTGCTGTGGAAAGGTCTGAACTTAGAATCTCCCCCCTCTCCCCACCTTTTTTTTTTTCCAAGACAGAGTCTCACCATGTAGCCCTGCTGTCCTGGAACTCACTATGTAGACCAGGCTGGCCTCGAACTCACAGAGATCCACTTTCCTCTGCCTCCTGAGTGCTGGGATTAAAGGCATGCACCAAGTACCCGGCTGAATTTTGAATCTTAAGACCCCAATTGCCTCTCCAATTGTTCTGGAAGACTCCTTCCTTCTCTTAAATACTCGATAGTCAGCTCATGGACACCCCATCTCCTTGATGGAGCATTTTCTTTCCAGGCACCTGGGCCTCCATGGTATCCCCACTGACTTTTCTTTCTTCTTCTTCTTTTTTTTTTAGATTTGGTGTCTACATGTATGTATGTGCCTAATTCCTGTAGAATCCAGAAGTGGGTATTGGCTCCTCCAGAACCAGAGTTATGGATAGTTGTGAGCCACCATGTGAATGTTGAGAACTAAGTTTGGGTCCTCTGCTAGAGCATCAAAAGAGCTTAACTGCTGAGCCATATCTCCAACTCTCCCTCCCCTTCTCCTCTTTTTAAGACAGGATCTCACTATATAGCCCCGGCTAACCTGAAATTCACTATGTAGACCAGGCTGTCCTCAAACTCCAAGAGATCCACAGCCTCTGCTTCCTGAGTGCACCACCACCCCTGGCTGCCTTGCTTTCTGATAGCCCTTTATATGTTCATCTTCCTGTTGCATGAACTTTTTCTGAGGAGACACAAACAGCTAATCACCCCAGATAGGCACAAATGACAGACCAAAGTAATGACGCCATCAAAGTTCAAGTTGGCAAAGGAATGGATTTGTTTGGCCTACTTACAGAGCATGGTTGAGGGATTACCTCCAGGTCCTGGGTGACACCCAAAGTCTCAACCCAGCATAGATGACTTCCCCTACAGCTGCACAGAGGCCATTCCCCTTCAGTTACTTCCACCCTCAGTACACATGAGCAACTCCCGAGACCACGAGACCTCTTGAAGCACAGACTGAATTACATACAGCTGACAGGGAGGTATAGGAAGGAGTGACTGTAATCCAAGGTGAGGGTGTTTTCAAGTTTCTTAAAAGATTGTTTGCCTGAGCTGGGCAGTAGTAGCTCATGCCTTTAATCCCAACACTCAGGAGGCAAAGGCAGGTAGATCTCTGTGAGTTTGAGGCCAGCCTGGTCTACAAAGTGAGTTCTAGGACAGCCAGGACTACACAAAGAAACCCTGTCTTTAAAAAAAAAAAAATAGATTGCTTGCCAATCTTAACAGGAGGAGGGTTCACTGTAATTGCCTCACAGACCAGGTGGGGCTTGTTTCTGCCCATGACTTCACAGACTGACCACTAGGTGGCGCCGAGGACCGTGGGTTGAAGTGACATGGCCTCCTGCATTCGTTCACATTGAGTAGACTCTGTTAGGATTAATAAGAATCCCAAATCAGACTAATAAAATCTCAGAGTGACTGCAATTTAGAGGAGGACTGGTGGTTCACGTCTGTAATCCCAGCAACTCTGGAGACAACTACAGGACTGCAGTTGTGTTATTGCTGTTCTACATTTGTTTCTCTGTTCCTGCTGAGAGGAGGGACCATGATAACAAGGTCTCTTGTAGCCCGGACTGGCTTCCGATTTGCTTTATAGTGAAGGATGGTCTTGAACTACTCAGCCTCCTGCCTGCACCTCCGCAGTACTGGGATCACAGGCGAGTGCCATCACCTTTGTGTGGTGCTGGGGACTGAACCCAGGGTTCCATGCATACTTGACAAACACTGTAACAACTCAGCTACATCCTAAGCCCAGAGACTGCAATTTCAAAGCCAGTCTGGGAAATTCAGTGAGACTGTCTCAAATAAAGAGTGGGAAACAGCAACAACAAAAACAAACAAAAAACATAAAACCCCAACAACAAAAAGTAGATGGGAAGACTGAGACCATAGCTCAGTGGTAGAGTTCCCCTAACAAGCATGAGGCTTTATGTTCAATTCACAGTCAAAACAAAACAAAACATGAGCTGGGTGAGGTCATGTACATCTGTAATCCAGGCATTTGGGAGGCTGAGACAAGTGTATTGCTGTAAGTTTGAGGTCACCCTTAGCTACATATTAAATACCAACCAGTCATAACTAAATAGTGAGACCCCGGCACACACAGAGAGACATACAAACACGAGGAGGGAGAGCTGGGGAGAGGGTTCAGTACTTTATCAAGGTCTTGCTGTACAAGCATGAGAACCCGAGTTCGAATTCTCAGAACCTACATAAGCTAGACACAGAAGCATATCTCTGTAATCCCAGCAGTCCCACCGAGAGACGGGAGGCAGAGACAGGAGAATCCTCAGAAACTCATGGGCCAGCCAGCCTGGCATACACAGTGTTGAAAATAAGGAACCCTGTCTCAAACAAGCTGGAAAACAAAGATTGACACTGGAGGTTGTTTCCTGACCTCCATACACATGCCATAGGATTCAAATGCTCACATTCACACATAGAAATACACACAAAAATAAAAACAGAGGGTGGAATTGGGTGGTGGTGCACACACATTTAATCCCAGCACTCGGGAGGCAGAAGCAGGCCGATCTGAGTTTGAGACCAGCCTGGTCTACAGAGGGAGTTCCAGGACAGCCAGGGCTACCCAGAGAAACTCTCTTAAAACAAAAACAAAAAGGCTGGAGGAGTAACTTAGTGGTTAAGAGCACTGGCTGCTATCTAGAGGACCTAGGTTCTATTCCCAGCACTCACATGGTGGCTCCCAACCTTCTGTAACTCTAGTTCCAGGGCATGCCCCCTTCTGGCCTCTTTAGGCACTAGACACACATGTGGGGCACATATACACATGCAGACAAAACACTCATGCACATAAAACAAAAAAATTTTAAACTAATAAAAATAAAATAAGCCAGGTATGGTGACTCATCCCTTTAATCCCAGCACTAGGGATGCAGAGGCAGGTGGATCTCTATGAGTTCAAGTCTAGTTTGGTGTATACAGAGAGTTCCAGTATATAGGTGGACTTAGCAAGACCCTGTCCCAAAAAATAAAACTAAAACAATAATGTGCCATTTCCCCCAGTACACAATGTCTGATGCATCCCTTAGCCAGGTTGGAGAGGAACCTAACTTCAGGATTGACTTGACCTGGGCCTGAATGCAGGTGTTGCCTTCCCTTATGTGTGCTCTTGAGATTATGTTGCCTAGGCCTCTGCATTAGCTGGAGATCTCCTGAGAAACAGAACCAAAGGACATAGAGAGGGGAAGAGAAAGGTACATTTATATTAAGGAATTGGCTCCCGTCATTGTATACCCTGGCAAATCTGGACTCTGCTGGGCTGGCCAGCAGCCTGGACCCTCAGGGGAGAATTGAATTTGTCATCTCAAGTCCAGAGGAAAGCTGGGGGCAGAATGCCTTTATCTTCCAGAGGCCTTGGTCCTGCTGTTAAGGCCCTGTGGAGGGTGACTGCCCTGTTCCAAGTGTAGTAATTAAAATGTCAATCACACTTGAATACCTTTAAAATAGTGTCTAGACTGGCGTTTGACCAAACATCTGGGCATCATAGCCACATGAAATTTAGGAACTCCTTCTCAATTCATTAATCATTTTTTTGTTTCATGGAGACAGGGTCTCATGTAGCCCAGGTTGGAGGACTTTACATTTCTGATCCTCCTGCCTCTACTTCCCAAGTGTCAAGTGTTGGGATTACAGAATGTCCCGCTAGCTATGCTTGGCTTCTTTTGTTGTTGTTGTTGTTGTTGTTGTTGTTGTTTGAGACAGGGTTTCTCTGTGTAGCCCTGGCTGTCCTGGAACTCACTC
Source organism: Peromyscus attwateri (assembly GCA_902168425.1). Taxonomy (NCBI): domain Eukaryota; kingdom Metazoa; phylum Chordata; class Mammalia; order Rodentia; family Cricetidae; genus Peromyscus; species Peromyscus attwateri. The sequence goes on from CABHPP010149932.1 coordinate 7,076, forward strand.
TGTAGACCAGGCTGACCTCGAACTCAGAGCTCCACCTGCCTCTGTTCCCAAATGCTGGGATTAAAGGCATGCGCTGCTGTCACCACCAGCACCACCACCCCTACCAGGCTGTTTGTTTGTTTGTTTGATTATTGGAAGAGGGAGGCTGAGGAGAGGGCTTGTCAGGGAAGTGCTTGCTGTACAAGCCTGAGGCTGAGATTTAATCCCCACAACTCACAGGACTGGGGTGCACGATGTGAAATTCCCAAAGAATCAATTTAAAAAAAGAGGTATGGTGGCACGTGTCAGTGATTCCAGCACTGGGGAGGCAAAGACAGGCAGACTCCTGGAGCTCACCAGCCAGTCCAGTCAAACTGAAGAGATCCAAGTTCAGGGAGAGACCCTGCCTTAAAAAACTAAGGTGATTAGAGCTGGAGAGATGGCTAAGTGGTTAAGAGCACTGGCTGTTTTTGCAGACCTGGGTTAAATTCCCATATGGAGGCTTACAACCATCTGTAACTCCAACTCCAAGTGATCTAACATCCTCTTTTGGCTTCCATAGGTATCAGGCACTCAAGTGCTCCACCCATACATATTAAAATAAAAATAAATCTTTTTTTAAAAAAATTAGAAAATGGGCCAGGCATGGTGGTACACACCTTTAATCCCAGCACTTGGAGGCAGAGGCAGGTAGATCTCTGAATTGGAGTCCAGCCTAGTCTACAGAGCAAGTTCCAGGACAGCCAAGGCTACACAGAGAAACCCTGTCTCAAAAAACTACACACACACACACACACACACACACACACACACACACACACACACTCACACACATTATAATGTAAGGTGGAAACTGAAGAAATGACTCAGGGGTTAAGAGTTTTTCAGTAGCATCAGTGATGACAGACTCACAGTTGAGAAAAAAGACATAGACAGCTTCTGTGACAACCCTTACCCCACTGCTGGTGACCATGTCAGAGGGGCAGCAGGTGGCAATGGAAGTTCAGGTATCAGCCCACCAGGAGGAAACTCCCTCATGGGTGAATCTCAGCTAGGCAAGGCCCCCGAGACCACAGACGCCAGAGTGTCTTTTGCTTCTGCTGGGCCTTCACATGTTTGCTGCTGCCATCTTTCTCTGGTATCTGGCATGGTGTGACTGGGTGTGGGGAGATCCCCACTGCCTGTTATGTAGTGTGTTTATCTCACAGAAATATCCTGTTCTCCTGGGCATTTTCACCTGTGGATTATTATGAAGATGATCTCTTTCTAAGCTGTACTGTCTAATTGATAATAATAATGTTAGTTTAAAAAGCGTTTTGATGATTAAAAATGTAAACAAGGAAGGGTCACACAGCTACAACACGTGAGTTTAAGGAAAACAACTGAGTCCCAGTAGCCCAGCTGGCTTAAATTCTTTTAACCTTAATGTTGGGAGACGTGTTCACAGGTTTCAGAGTGCGTCACAGCTGAAACAGAGCTTTGAAAATAAAGTTAGACTAGATGCTTTTGTCAAAGATTTTTGAGGTGAAAACTCCAAGAAGCTAATCTAAAGTTTTAGAAAGGCACATAGCTAAATGTGGAACTCTTTAAGGTCAGGGAACAAGAACAAAGCAGCCCAGTTATCATTAGCTGACATGCCTTTCTTGCTAGGATTGGTTGATGACTAAAGGTGATGATTAATTCCTTATACCCATTTTTGCCCTCAATCTTCTGACATAAAAAAACCATTGATGAGTGGGTATGCACCCCAAAGATTTAAAGTAGAGCTGACTGATTCTTTTTCATATATATAAAAGTTTAGGTTTGTGATTCCTTTAGGATTCCTTATAAGATTACCTTTCAAGATAAGGCCCTTTCTTTGTAACTGCCAAACTGCAGCCTGCCAGTAAAAGACCTGACTGTAAAAAATATCTTGCTTGTCTACACAGTTAATCTATAACAAGTTGCTTGGGTGTGAACGTATGTGGGTTCTTGGGATAATTTGTTTTTCCCCTGTAATACATAAAATGTTTAATCATGTAAGGGATATGGAAAACATGCTTTTTTTTACTGTTTGTTTTGTATTCATTGTTATCATTCACTTGAAAAACAGAATGTAACCTGTTGGAGCCCACAGAGGTTTCCTAGTGAGAGCTGAGCTTGCTTTACCAGCAGGGCTGCATATGAGGATGATTGGACCATGGGCCTGGATGCCAGGTGTTTGGAAGGATCTACTCTTGGCTGTATCTAGTGTGTGTGGGGGGTCACCTCACTCCTTGGTATTGTTATAAAAAGCCCTTTTGAATAAAGTTCTGGGCTGGTGGGTTTTGACCCAGGCCCTCCTAAGGCTATCCTGTGCTTCCGTCTTTCCTCTCGTCGTCGTCTAGGTATCTCTTTCTATCTAAATATTCCCCACTTCTCCCTGCTCGAGAGTACACTGGCCGTAAAAGTGGGGGCTTGTCCCCCACAGTAACCACACTGTAATTTTTATATTGTCTGAAAGGTTTTGCTCAGTATATAAGCTGTAAGAAAAAGAATTAGAGAGAGTTAAAATGGGCTAGATGGGAAACATCAGGAATGAGAGAAGGCAATCACCAGGAAAATAAAGAACAGAGAATGCAAAAGACGAATAAAGAAAAGATCTGAAGGAAACCATCAAGAGAGTGTGTGAGTGTCTTTTTCTGTAACCCCCTCAGAGAGAAAAGTCTAGTACGCGCCCGGGCCTGTGCTGCCTGGAGGTTGGTCCCCCAGGTGGCAATATCTCACCCCCCCCACCCCCGATAAAAGTAACAGCCTAGACAGAAAGCCATTGAAGAGAACTCATAAGAATTGTGATAATGATGCTGAAGTGTAGCTCTCCACAATTGATGGCTTCTGGCGGGGACGCAGGTGGAGAAGGACTCAGTGTTCCTTAAGGGGCTGGCCACTGGGAGTTTGACCATGCTCCAGTGAGTAGATGGGCAACATAAATTAGACTTGTTTTTTGGGGGGGAGGGGGCTCACAAGGGTGGGGGTGGGTCAGGGAGGACTGGAAAGTGAGTGTGATTGGGGTTCATGATGTGAAATTCCCAAATAATTTTTAAAAAGAAAGAAAGTACAGGATAAACAATGATATAGTATGCATGCCTATTGGATGATGACTAACGTTAAAAAGATTGACCATAGCAGGTATGGCAAGGATGTGGAGGACTGAAGTTTTCACATACTACTGATGTGAAAAATAGTTCATCAAGTTTCTTAACAAGATAGACATATGACTGGCACACAATCGAGTAATTCTGCCTGCATGGACTTGCCAATGAGAGATGAAGTATGTGCTCATACAAAATTTTTTTTAAAGTTTTTATTGCTCTTGCAGAGGACCTGGGTTTTATTCCCAACATCAGTTATCAAGCTGCTCACAACTGCCTGCAACTCTAGTGGCAGGGATTGGTCACCCTCTGGCCTCCACAGGGATGTGCGTGTGGTGCACATAAACTTGTTGTTGGCACACAGGCAAACACACATAAATAAAAAATAGTAAAGAAATCTCACTCTAATGCAAAAATGTGAGCGGCCAGTGAGAACAGCACAGCAGGGAAAGGCTTGGCAACCTAGCTTTGATCCCTGGAACCCATGGAGAGGTGGAAGGAGAGAACCAACTCTGACAAGGTCTCCTCTGATATCCAGATGAGCCAACCCCCACAGTAAGTAAAACAAGTAAGCACATAAAATCAAATGTTAAAATAAATAATAAAGTACAAGAAATAAGTAAGGTGGAGAGCAACAGAGGGAGAGACCTGACATTGACCTCTGGATTCCACATTCCACATGCATCTGCATGCTTGTATACACACACACACACACACACACACACACACACACACACACAATTCTGTAGGAACTAGGGTGTAGCTTGGTGGTAAAACACTAGCCTAAGCAGCCCAAGGCCCTAGGTTTAATCCCAAGCACCACACACACATTAAATAAACAACAAAAACAAAACACTAGGGGCTAGAGAGATGGTTCAGAGATGAAGAGCACTGGCTGTTCTTCCAGAGGTCCTTAGTTCAATTCCCAGCAACCACATGGTGGCTCACAACCATCTGTAATGAGATCTGGTGCCCTCTTCTGGCCTGCAGGCATATATGCAGGCAAAACAGAGAGAGAGAGAGAGAGACAGAGAGAGAGAGACAGAGACAGAGAGAGACAGAGAGAGACAGAGAGAGACAGAGAGCGCGAGCGAGCGAGCGAGAGAGATAGAGAATCTTTTTTTTTTTTTTTTTTTTTGATTTTTCGATACAGGGTTTCTCTGTGTAGCTTTGCGCCTTTCCTGGAACTCGCTCTGTAGCCCAGGCTGGTCTCGAACTCACAGAGATCCGCCTGCCTCTGCCTCCCGAGTGCTGGGATTAAAGGCGTGTGCCACCACCGCCAGCGAGAGAGAGAAAAAAATCTTAAAAACAAACAAACAAAGCTTGCCAGGCAGTGGTGGCGGCACACACCTTTAATCCCAGCACTAGAGAGGCAGAGGCAGGTAGATCTCTGAATTCAGGACAGCCTCATCTACACAGTAAGTTCCAGGACAGCCAGGGCTACACAGCGAAATCCTGTCTTGAAATACCAAAAGAAAAAAAAAATCTAGTAGAGTATTAATTGCATTGAATCAATAGATAAAATTTGGTTCTTATCTACTTGGATTATCATCTTAAAATATTGATTCTTGCAATCAATGAATGCAGAATACCTTTCCATTAATTTTTATTTCTTTTATTTATTATTTATGTGTGTATGAGTGTGTATGGGTGTGTGTGTGTGTGTGTGTGTGTGTGTGTGTACCACTGAAGCTCCCACGCTTCCTTCCACTGCATCACTGGCACACTACAAGAAAGGAGCAGGTTAAAGGCAACACCCTACACTCCTCAGCCTCACTCTTCACTATTCCCCATCTCTCTGCTGCCTCACAAGCATAAAAGACAAGTCAATAAGGGCTTCTAGACTGTGACCTAGAACTCATCCTAGGCTAGCTTAACATAAAAAATGAAGTCTATGATCCTAATTCCCCTCAAATCTATCCAGCTGAATAATACAAAATTCAGCATATACATGTGTCCAGATGCCCATGAAGGCCAGAAGAGGGCAGTGGATTCCCTGGAACTGGGGTTACAGAGGGTTGTGAGGTACCATGTGGATGCTGGAAATGGAATCCACGTCTTCTGGAGAGCAGCCATTTTCTTAACCACTGTGTAGCGAGGCTTTCTCTGTCCCACCAGCCAGCTCCCAAATCACAACTCAGAGACTTATTATTAATTATGAAATCTCGGCCAATAGCTTAGGCTTGTTTTTTTAGCTAGCTCTTATAACTTAAATTAACCTGCTTCTATTAATCTATGTGCTGCCTGAGGCTCGTTAACCTCATCTGCATACTGTCTATCCTGCTTTCCTCCTTCCTCTGTGTCTCTTCGAGGCTCCACCCTTCTTCTTCCGGGTGTCCTCTGTGCCTGAAAAATCCTTCCTATCTATTTGCCGTTCAGCTTTTTATTAAATCAATCAGAGTGACACATCTTCACAGTGTACAAAAAGATTATTCCTCAGGGCGGTGGTGGCACACGCTTTTAATCCCAGTACTCGGGAGGCAGAGGCAGGTGGATCTCTGTGAGTTCGAGGCCAGCCTGGGCTACAGAGCGAGATCCAGGAAAGGCACAAAGCTACACAGAGAAACTCTGTCTTGAAAAACCAAAAAAAAAAAAAAAAAAAAAAAAAATGTATTACAGCACCACTGGGCCATCTTCCGGGCCCCTGCTTTTTTTTTTTTTTAAGACCAGGTCTCATGTAGGCATTGCTGGCCTTGAACTCAGAATCCTCTTGCCTCCTCATCCTAAGAGCCTGCCCCTATTTCTGATCTTAGAAAGGAAAAACTTTAGTATCCCCCTGTTATGCCAGCTGAAGTTTTTGTAAGTACTGTATTTGTTTGTTAGGGATGCCATAACAAGATACTACACTTTGCGCAGTTTCACTGCCTGGGGGGCCAGCCTCCAGCAGCACAGGGCTCGAAGGGAAATCACAGAGTCGTCGTGTGCTGTGACTTTTTTATCTGAGGGGTAAAGGAAAAGACACACACACACACTCTTGATGGTTTCCTTCTTAATTCTTCTTCTGTATTCTCCTTTCTCTTTTATCTTTATCCAGAAATGTCCCTTATGTCTCTCTTGATGTTTTTCTCCTAATTCTCTCATACTCGATGTTTTCCTTCTAACTCTGTCTTTATTCTTCCTATTCTTTCTCTCTGTTTTTCCTCTATAGCTTGTATACCCCAATACAATCTTTCAGGCAATATAGAAGTTACAATGTGCTTACATTCTGGTTTTCAAGTGAATGATTACAATGAATACAATAAAATAACAGCCTGTTATCCCTTACATGATTAAACATTTTACATATTACAGGCGAAAAACAAATTATCTCCAAGAATCCATGCACATTCATACCCAAACAACTTGCTATACATTAACAGAGTATAAGCAAACAGGATATTTTCTCAGCCAATTCTTTTACTGGCAGACTGTTCTTTGAGGTTACAAAGAAAGGAACAATCACTTTATTATTTATCTTGAAAGGTAATATTATAAGGAATCAGAAACCTAAACTTTTATAAGTGGAAAACAATCAGTCAACTCTACTTTAAACCTTTGGGGTACATACCCACTCATCAACAGTTTTTATAACAGGAGATTGAGGGTAGAAATGGGAACAAGGAAATAATCATTTTCCTTGATCACCAATCAATCCTAGCAAGGAAAGTACATCAGCTAATAACAATTGGGTTGTTTTGTATTTTTGACCCTAACCTAATGAATCTATAGCTCAGCTATGTGTCCTTGTGAACTTTAGATTGTTTTCTAGGGTTTTTCATCTCAAAACCATTATCAAAACATCTGATCTAACCTGAAGTTATTTTAAAGCTTTGTTTCAGTTTTGCACACCAAAACCTGTGAATGCATCTTTTTAAAAAAAATTTTTTTAGATATTAAACTGATAAGAACAGATACTACACTTGATCTTAGCCAAAAGGCCGAGAAGCGATGTGAATGCATCTTTTAACATTAAGAATAAAATAATTCAAGCTGACCTGGCTCCTGGGACTCAATTGTTTTCCTTAATCATCAACCTGAACTGAGATCTATGCAGCTCCTTAGGTGAAACTCAGAGGTCCTAGCTGTGTGACATTTCCTTGTATATATTTTTAATCATCTTCATAATAATCCACAGGTAGAAATGCTCAGTAGAATGGGATATTTCCATGAGATAAATACACTACATTACAGGTAGTGGGGAATCTCCCCACACACATTCACATCATTCCAGATACAGAGAAAGGTTGCAGCAGCCAACATGTGAAGGCACAGCAGAAGCAAAAGACATTCTGGAGTCTGTGGTCTCGGGGGCCTTGCCTATCCGAGATTCATCCATCAGGGATTTGCCTCCTGGTGGGCTGACACCTCCAACTTCAATTGCCACCTGCTGCTCCTCTGACAGGGCCACCAATATCTCCTCCCTTTTTGTTTATTAAATGAAGCATGTGAATCTCCCTTCGGGTAGAGCGTACTGTGGATCCTAAGTGTCTGAAGATGACTGGAAGAAGGAATAGAAGTAGAATAATTAATCCTCCAATGATTCCCAATTTAATAATAAAACTTCATAAAGAATTATTTTAAACAAAATTTTTGACCAAATTGGTGAAGTAACTAGACACCTCTTCTGCAGAGGGTATCTGCAGTTTAGAATGATGGCGTTAATCTGAAAATGAAGAGCATCCATATTGAGAGCAAGCTGAGAACTATTCCAAACACCTTGTAGATGTAGCTGTACTTAATCCCAGGACATCTCTGATCTGCCATAAGGCAGAGTAGTAACACAAATCAATTATAGTTCGCACGACACGATGTGGTTAAACGTGTCTTAATATTTTGAATCTGAGTCCCCACGTAAAGAATGGCTTCTTCTAAAGCGTTAGCTCTATCTGCTAATCCTCGATCAATCTTTTCCTGAGTAAACAATGCTAATGAAACATTTCTAGATAAAGAGTTCACATGAGGGGCTGGAGTGATGGCTCAGTGGTTAAGAGCACCAACTACTCTACCAGAGGACTCAAGTTCAATTCCCAGCACCCACATGGAAGTTAACAACTGTCTGTAACTCTAAGATCTAACACCCTCACGCAGACATACATGCATACACTAATGCACATAAAATAAAGATAAATAAATTGTTTTAAAAAAAAAAAGAGTTCACATGATTAGTGGTGTGCACTTGCTGAACCAAAGCTGTAGGTGTTGCTGAAGCTGACATAGGTCTCAAAATTGCAATCAAAGCGATGAATAAACCATTTTGGTTATGAGAGAGAAGTAGCAACCTGTTTCAATGCATACATAGCAAGACCAGCTAACTGGCAAAAGTACTGGGAAGAATTTATATAATTAGCAATAAAATATTTTTTGAGGGCAGTCCAGCCCCTGGGCTGGAGAGTTCAGGGTAGAGGGCAGGGTATGCAAGCCCTATCCTATGACTGAGAGAAGTTGGGATAACCTGGCAGCCTGGTCCAGCTTTGATGTGATGAATAAGTTATGTCCTGGGTCTGAAACTTAACATCCCAGCCTTTTTGCTGATAAAAGATGAGTGTTGGGGTGTTGTTGGGGCCCCAAAGACTGGAATGTTGACCGAATCTGGGAAGAGTAGACTGTTTTCATTTGTTGTCCAGGCTCTGCAGGACCGTGTGGGGCTAGGGACATGCAGGCCACAGTTGGAGAAGTCTGTAGCCTTTAATTGATTAGAAATCTGCAGGAACAAATATATATTAATGGGCAGGAAATGAAGCTAAAAAATTTTAAGGGGGAAATTTTTCTCTTAGGTGTACATTTGGAATTTCCAGGTCCATGGTCCTGGCAGACAGGAGAGGCATGTCCCAAGCCAGGGAAAGGGGAAGAGATCTCACCTCCTCAGGAATAGCCAGGTGGGGAAACAGGCAATTGGTTGGTAGTACTTAGCTCGAGCCCGTTTTGACCTGTGAGAGGTGGTAGATCCAAGTTGATTTCTTGAGCTTATAAGAACCTTTTTTAAGAGGCAAAAATTTCAGATATGTTAGCATTGTTATTGTTTGTAGTCTGTACTGAAATCCACACTGTAGAAGAGGCAGTAGAATCCTGCCTCTGAGTCATAGTAAAAGTTTGGAAACCTAAAAATGGTTTTGGTTAAAAGCATTAACATTTTTTACTTTATCCAGAAGATTGGGTGTATCTAGACCAGGCAGATGTTTTTAGCACAATGAGAAACATTTTTAATTCTAAACTTAGAAAACAATCAAAGGGAATTTAAAAATCTTGCGCTTGCGACTATGCTAATAATAGTGTTTAACAGAGCTAGTTTAATAGCTTATCAGAGCTCTATTGATTAATGTCAAAACTCTGAACTTTTGAAATCTCAATATAACAATAGCATATAGAGGGGAAGAGATTTGAAACATTTTTTTAGAATTTTTATGTATTGAATCATTTTTTATCATAACTTAAGCTTTTATGTCCTCAGACCTTAAATTTTTGAATCCTTATAGCTTAAACTTTTAACTTTATTCCTTTTTTATCGAGTTATTTATCAGGAGACATAGGTGGTGGATTACTGAAATATTCGTGTAAAACAAGTTCCTTTAAACAAAGGAATAGTAAAAAGTTACGTTGAAACCTGTTTGATGAGTTTATTTCTTATTTGGAATCTGGTAGCAAGGCAAATTGTTTTTAGACTTGGTATTAGCCTTAGGGAGTGAAGCCAGTGGCCTGATTTTTGCTTTTTTTTTGTTGCTGTTTTTTGTTTGTTTGTTTGTTTGGTGTTTTGTTTTGTTTTGTTTTGTTTTGTTTTGTTTTGTTTTGAGACAGGGTTTCTCTGTGTAGCTTTGGAGCCTGTCCTGGAACTCACTTTGTGAATCAGGCTGGCCTCAAACTCACAGAGATCTGCCTGCTTCTGCCTCCTGAGTGCTGGGATCAAAGCCATGCACCACCACTGCAGAGGCTGATTTTTACTTATGAGGGAAACTGAGCTGAAGCCTCAGGGAAGGTGTTTATATATTTAAAGCTACAGCCAGTCAATATCCTTAGAGATCTGAAAAGGATAAATTATGACTGGAAATATAATCTAAATGGTCTAAGTATTGATTAAAATCAAAGAGATCCATTACCCAGACAGGTGACCTTGGGCTCTGGTAGTCTCCATAGTTTTGTTGGGAGCAGTGGTTGGAGGTCTTCACCTGTCGTATAGAGCATTGTAGGCCTTTGGCTGTCAGATCCAGGTCTGAGATTTTTCTGTAAAGGGGCAACTTGGGGAACTGACCCCACCTTGACCAGACAAAGCAGGACGATTGACAAAAATGTATTTTCTCCTAGTTCTGAACATTTAAAGGCCAAAAGCAAAGCACAGACATAGTTGGTTTCTCCTGAGGGCCTGCCTCCTCGGCTTGCAGCTAGCCATTTTCACCCTCCATGCCTGGGTTCTAATCCTTTCTTCAAAGGACGTCAATCAAACTGGATTAGAGAACACCTAACAGACTTACTTAACCTCAATTACCCCTGTAAAGATCCTAAATAAGTCATGTTCTGAAGTACTAGCATTAGAAATCTAACCTATTGGGGATGATATGAGGCAGTCATGACCAGCAATCTTTATCAGACTCAGGAATTTCATTTATCTTTTTATTTATTTTACTTTTAGACAAGTTCTCATTCTATAGTGCAGGCTGGCTTCAAATTTATGTTAATCTTCCTGCCTTAGCATTCCAGAATGTTGAGATTAGAAACATGAGCCACCATATCTACCTAAGGAATTTCGTGTCTATTCCTAAATTTGTTGAAATTTTTTGTTTCTGTTACAGTTCTTTCAGACAGGGTCTCTCTACACAGCCTTGACTGTCCAAACTCACATTATAGACCAGGCTGGCCTCAAACTCACAGAGATCAGCCTGCCTCTACCTCCTGGGTGCCAGGACTAAAGGTATGTGCTATCACATCTGGCAGAGAAGTTTTACAAAACTTTGTGTTGTGTTTTCTATTTGTTTGATACAGGGTCTTGCTACATTGCCCATAACCTCCTAAGCTCAAATGATCCTTCAGCTTCAGCCTGTAGATTACCTGGGACAAGAGGTTTGCCCACTACACTGACCGGCTTCAGATTTTATCAAGTTCTTTTTCTGCCCCCTACCCCTTCTGTACTGGGGATTGAACCAAGGAGACATGCTAGGGAAGCACTTTATACCCAGTTCAAATACTTTTTCTATCTTTGAGATGACTATGTGGATTTTGTCCTTTACTTATTGTGGTAGTTTGAATGTAACTGGCCCCCATAATCTATTAGGAGGTGTGGCTTTGTTGGAGTGGGATGGCCTTGTTGGAGGAAGTATGTCACTGCAGGGACAGGCTTTGAGATTTCCTATGCTCAGGGTATCGCCCAGTGTTTCAGTCTACTTCCCGTTGCCTGCAAGATGTAGGACTCAGCTACTCCTCCAGCGCCATGTCTGCCTGCATGCCTCCATGTTCCCCACCGTGATGATAATGAACTGAACCTTTGAAACTATAAGCGAGCCATCCCAATTAAATGTTTTCCTTTATAAGAGTTACTATGAGCCAGGCAGTGGTGCCA
>CABHPP010149932.1:18788-45436 GCA_902168425.1 Peromyscus attwateri
AAAAAAAAAAAAAAAAAAAAGAGTTACTATGAGCCGGGCAGTGGTGCTACACGCCTTTGATCCCAGCACTCGGGAGGCAGAGCCAGGAGGATCTCTGTGAGTTCGAGGCCAGCCTGGTCTACAAAGCGAGTTCCAGGACAGGCACCAAAACTACAGAGAAACCCTGTCTCAAAAAACAAAAACAAAAACAAAAAACAAACAAACAAAAGAGTTACTATGGTCATGGTGTCTCTTCACAGCAATAGAAATCCTAACTAAGACACTTTTGTTTTGTTTTGTTTTGTTTTGTTTTGTTTTGTTTTGAGACAGGGTTTCTCTGTATAGCCTTGGCTGTTCTGGAACTCATTCTGTAGACCAGGCTGGCCTCACAGAGATCCACCTGCCTCTGCCTCCTGAGTGCTGGGATTAAAGGCGTGCACCACTGCAGCCCGGCGCAGCGACACTTATTAACCTAGAGTTCCGAATAGTAAACTAACCTTGCATTCTGATTAAATTAAATACTATCTAGTCATGGTGTTTGATCTACTTTATATGTTGCTAAATCAGATTATATATTCTGTTGAAAGAGGTTTTGTGTCTTTATTCATAAGGAATACTGATCTATATAGTTTCTCCATGATGTCTCTATCTGGCTTTGGTGTTAACACTGAACTTAGTAGAATAAGTTGGAAAATCTTTCTACTTGCGTTAGTCAGGCTTCACAGCTGTCACAAACTACCTGGGATTCTGGGCATGGATCACAAACTCAAACCACTCTGGGCTACAGATGAAAGAAAGTTCTGGAGAAACGCTGATGGAAATGGTTGTCATCACGGACATCAGGCGGTGGGGACAAGACCAGGCAGCAAGGTGTGCAGCTTTGCACAAAGCCCAGGGCCTCAGGACTTTCTACCTCAAACGGCGGGCCCAGCAACTTCAAGCTCACCGTAGTAGGGAGCGATGACTCCGCTGTTAAGAGCACTGACTGCTCTTCAGGAGAAGCTGGGTTCAGTTCCCAGCACCCACAGGCATCTCACAACTCGGTAAACTCCAGTCCCAGGGGACCTGACACCCTCTTCTGACCCTGTGGGCACTGCACACACATGATACATAGACATGCATGTAGACAAAACATCCACAAACATGAAATAAAGGGAAAAAATGTTCAAGTTATTCTACCCAGTTCCTCCTATCCAACCCAAAGTCCAATGACAATGAGCCATATTTATCCTGGAGCCGAGGACCAGGAATTGGGTTATTTATCACCAGCATAGAGCAAAGCTATTGAACATCGAACTCTGAAAGATCCACTATGTATATGAATTAAAACCCTGGGAATGTGAATGTAGAGACTTGGAATTAGCTGGCATGTACCTCGAGCAAGTCCCTGAGACTTACTGTGTCCAGCTTCCCCATCTGCCAAATGGCATCAGTGCAAGACTGTTGTGACAAGAATAAGTTACATTTGTAAACATGCTTTGTAAGCTCTATTAAAAGGGTGGCTATGGGGCTGGCAAGATAGCTCAGTGGGAAATGGTCCCTGCCACCATGCTGGGTGACCTGAATTTGACTTCTGGGAACAACAGTGGGAGAAAACTCTCTCTCACTCTCAAAGGTTGTCCTCTGACCTCCTCACACACGTTGTATAACCCAGCCACCATACTCACATACACACATAATAGCAATATTTTTTACAGATAAAAATGCAGCTATTAATAATCATCGATAGGACCCACTATGGTGAGTTTGGAGTTGCCAGGCCATCTTTTTGAGGCAAAAGAAGCTCTTGAGGCCCTGGGTATTGTACAAGGATGCACACCTTGTTGCCTGGCCTTGCCCCCCGCTCTCTGACATCCATTTCCCATCAGTGTCTCTCTGGAAACCCATGCATTCCATCCCTGCCCCAGCAGAATTTCCCAAGTGGTGACCTCCGATAGAGTGCTGACTCCCGGGTCAGGGACTACATCAACTTCAGAAAAACAAAGTAGTGGCTTGCAAGGCTGTGCTTTGGAATGGGTGAATAACCTTGGTGGGCATTTGACGATGGTCTGCATGCCAGCCTTTGATTTGGCCCGTGGTAGGTCTTCAGTGATTCTGGTGGGAGTATGTAGGCTTCAGCTAGGTCCTAAAACTATGGCAGTTTGCTGCCTTCCTGCTCCACTGTGGCCTGTTTGTCTAGAGGCAGGCTTGTTCCCAGCAGGACTCAAGTCAGCCAAGGGCATCCATCACATGCTCTCCTCTCTGTCTGCCTTGCCACTGTCTTGGCCCAAAGTCACATGGGCAAGCATGGTGGGCCCTGGAGTTGGCCTCATCCTCTCACACTGACACATCTCTGAAGGCACACCTTTCTTCCTGAAGGTGCAGTCTCAGCTCGCTCCTCTATGATCCCGCCAGTGGCACCTGTCTGGTGAATAGTTACTTCCTGCTTATGTTTAATTCATGGCTGAGGGTTTGGGATGAGCTTCCCAAGAAACGAAAGAACTCCCCTGGGGTCTTGCCCAGTTCCTGCCTGCTTTATGGGCCCACTGCCAAAGTCCCAGCCTCCTCCCTGTGAGTGGGGCTGGGCAACAGAAGCTGTCCATGGGCTTGGAGGACATTGTCCCTGCCAGGGTACAGCCATCAGTCGCTAATCCACGGCCCTGGAATGTCTGTAGGCCAATCAGCAGGGTCTTTGGGGGCTCCCTGAGGGTGCTAATAATCCTGCAATGATTAGCAGGGGCCACAGGGTCAGTGCACACTGCTCTGCTTGCTGCTGTGGAGCAGACTGGCCAGACACTGAAGCTGGAGTAAGCAGGCATTTAGAAGGGCTCTGTCTCTTTTGAAGCCAGTGGACCACTGAGGGGAAGCTATTTGGACACAGTGATGACTCACTAGCCTCCTCCTTTGGTCTGGCAGCTTAGCCTGACTCCTTGAGGCTGTGGATAGCTTCACGAAGCCTTGGAGGCTAGGTGGACTGCTGAGAGAAGCCATGTCTGCAGCCCCAGACAGGCCAGAGATTCAGCCAGAGCCCTCCCTGGGGCTGGGAGGCCGGAGCCGATGGCTTGGTCTCTTGCTTGTGCTCCTGTCTCTCCCTGGTGTCACCCGGACAGAGGTGCAGACACCCCAGCTGCCAGAGCAGGCTCCAACTCTCCAAGGTAAGAGATACTTGGGCAAAGACAGGAGTAGAGTGCTGTTGTGAAGGGATTCCCTGAAGACGGGATCCCAAGGGGTTTCTAGGAGTCAGTCTAGCACCCAGGACTGATGTGCTAGGATGGGGCACCCGTTATGACAATGGAGGGGGGGGCATGATGGATGGATACTGGGGGGGAAGAAGGATGAAGCAGGTGGGTCTGGGGTTGGGGTTAAGGAAAGATGCTGGTTAGAGCCTTCAGCTAAGACCGAGAAGAAACAGTGGTAGAAGGAGCCGCAGCTAGGACTGCTTCTAGCCCAGGGCTGGGTCTCTCATTTCCCTCCTCACCCCCCACCCGCAAGCCAGTCACTCACAAACATTGCTCGATTCTTGGTCTGTCCTCACCTCACTCTCCTGTCTCTCTCGGCCTCCCTCTCTCTCTGTACTGGGAGTTCTCCCCTACACATTGACCGTTGTCTCTCCTCATCTCAGATCTGGGTCCCTGGGTGGGGTCTCACTCTCACCTGGCTGCGGAGATGTCCCAGGTGCTGCTGGCCATCGGCCTAACCTTCTCTCCTGGCCTCCAGCCCTGAGCAGGAAGGAGAGTTTCCTGATCCTCTCCCTGCACAACCGCCTGCGCAGTCAGGTCCAGCCTCCTGCAGCCAACATGCAGAGAATGGTGAGTAAGCTAACTGCTCTGTATCAAGAGGGCTGCCAGAGGGACCGAGCCCCAAAGTGAGCCCAGGAGGCCTTGCCGGGGCCTCCTCTTTCACCGAGGGCACAAAGGTCTTGGTGGCCGGAAAACTATGGACCTTCTTCCTTCAGGGAAAGCCCGTAGTATGGAGGTCAGGGCCCTCAGCGACTCACACTCAATAAGGGACAAACCTGCCTTTCCTGGCATCCTGTTGCCACGGAGATCAACAGATATGGGGGAGCCAGGCTTCCTTCCTTCAGGGAAAAGCAGCCACACAAAGGATTCCAGCAGAAATGGAGAGGTGAAGAACAGGGAGGGAGAAGCATCCCGCTGGGCTGTGGGGGCACTGGTATGTGACCAGGATTTATCGAGTATTAGGGGCCTCCCCCAAGTTCCCCCTTCAGTCACTTATTTGCAATTTAGAAAGAACCTCCATGACTGAGGCTGCAGCGTTGGGGCTGACCACCCTGGGGCTCAGACATACTGCCTTCATAGTCTGGGACCGCTGTAGACCCAGCTCGTGTGAACAGGCCAGGGAACAAGGGTGGAATGGGTAAGGGAGGGCAAGGTTCCCCATGGTTGCCTTCCATAACATCCTCTGAGGCTGACAGCCACAGTGGGTGGCGACCTTGAGAGCTAAGGGGTCAGTTTCCCAGGAGGTGGGGGAGGGCCAGGAGGGAGTGCTCTGCTTCTCTCCGGCCCTACTCTGAGCGGCTCTGTGGCCGCCTCCTCCTCAGTGCCTACTGTCTGAGCAGCTAGGATCTTCCAAGTAATACCTGGCAGTGAGTCCTTCTACACCCAGGACCCTGCAGGCTGGGAGTTATGATTAACCGGCGGGTTGTTTGTTCCTTTCTCAGGGTCCTTTGGTCAAAGGCCTGGAAAAATCACATTTGGCCAGATGGGAGCAGCAAAGTTCTTCTAACTGTGGCCAGGGCCAGCTCTCAAAGAGAAACACAAAGCCAGCCATCCTGCAAGTCTGGGCACTGTCCAGGCTCAGATTACGGGATGGGGAACATGACGGTAGAAGCAATCCCCTACCCTGGCCTAGTGCTGTTCCCTAGACAGGGCCGAAGGGTGTTCATGCAAAACTCAGGGAGATGGAGGCTATTTCCTGACGTCTTGGGCAGCTCCAGAGGTCCTGTCTGAACCTTCTGTGGCTCTATGCAGTGAGGAAAACAGCTCCGATCATTAGGCAGGCAAGCTCGGCTCTGCTCAGTGTGACCTGGCCCCCCATGGATGCTCAAAGACAGTGGAGATGACTCATTGCTCATTACTTCCCTCTTATCCAAAGGCCAGTTGTAATGGTTAGTTTTGGTTGTGTCCACTTGAATAGAATCACCACCAGGAAAGGAATTTCACTGAGTAACTGTCTAGATCAGGTTGGACTGTGGTGCATCTGCGGTGGACAGTCTTGATTATGTTAATCGACGTGGGAAGACCCAGTTTAAAAGTGGGTGTCACCAGCCGAGCATAGTAGCACATGCCTTTAATGCCAACCCTGGGGAGGCAAAAGCAGGCAGATCTCTGTGAGTTTTAGGACAGCCAGTTCTACATAGAGAGTTAAAAGACAGGGCTACATGGAAAGATACTGTCTGAAAAACACCAAGAAAAAAAAAAAAAAGAAGTGGGTGGTGCCCTGCCCTGGGTTTGAGTCCTGGACCAGGGAAGCGGAGGCAGTAAGCTGAGCACAGCATGCATGCCTCACTCTCTCTCTGCTCTCCACTGGTTGTGACCAGCAGCTTCAAGTTCTTGCCTCCTTGACTTCTCTGCAGTGGTGGATTGGAATTTGAGCCCAATAAACTGTCCCTCCCCATGGTTACTTTCGTCACACAGCAACTGGAAGGGAAAGCGAATATACCACCTGAGGATGTCTTTCTCTGTGCCACTCCCAGGACTGGAGCGAGAGCCTGGCCCGAATAGCTCAAGCCAGGGCAGCCCTCTGTGGCACTTCAGCCACCCCAAATGTGGCACCTGCCCCACGGCACACCCCACAAGTGGGCTGGAATGTGCAGCTACTGCCCGTGGGCTCCGCAACCTTTGTCGAAGTGGTCAACCTCTGGTTTGCTGAAGGGCTGCAGTATAGACATGGGGACGCTGAGTGTGCCCACAATGCCACCTGTACCCACTACACGCAGGTGAGTAAGCTGCTGATGAGGCCAGGGCATGGGCTCCCCAGTCACCTTAGAGGAGGCTGTTCTTCATCCTTTAAAGGACACTGTTTAGAGTTAGATGTCACCACACCAGAGCTCTGTGCCTCGTCTTTTCCCTCTGTCCCTCTACAGAAGAATCTTTCTCAAGTTCAGGTATGTCATTCTCAAGAAAGTTTCTTTCTTTTTTCCTCCATTCAACGACTATGAATATTTGTTGAGTGTTTTTATATACCTGGTTCTGTTAAGAGGCTAAGTACAGCACTGAATAACACAAGCAAAATTCTCAACATGTTTTAACACCTTTAGTATACATACAACGATAGTGAAGTTGACCCATAAAATGAAATAGAATCTTGGTCTTGTTCCCTGTTTTCTGGAATACATTACATGACATTTGTTATATCTGTCCCTAAAACTATCGGGCCTTGTTTCATTTTGGTTTCTCTTTGTTTTGTTTTATTTGTTAATTTATTTGTTTGTTTATTTATTTCCTGAGACAGGGTCTCACTACGTAGCTGTCCTTGAACTCAATCTGTAGACCAGGCTGGCCTACATACTCAGAGATCCATCTGCCTCTGTCTCCCGGATTCTGGGATTAAAGGTGTTTTTTGTGTTTGTTTGTTTGTTTTTGTTTTTAACATTTTGCTTGTTTGTATGCTTATTTGCGTGTGTCTGTGAATGTGCATGTGTGCACATGTCACAGAGTACATGGAAAGCTCAAAGGCCAACTTGTAGAGGGGTCTCCTTCTACCACGTGGGGGGTTGAACTGCGCAGACTTCAGAATTAGCAGCAGGTGCCTTTATCTGATGAGCCATCTCCAGGTCATTGTTTTGTGTTCTGAGGCAGTGCCTTGCTGTGTATTCTTAGGCAGACCAGGCTGGCCTTGAACTTGTAGTGATCTACTTGCCTCTCCCTCCCAAGTGCTGGATTATAGGGGTGAACTACCATTCCTGCTCCTCTTTGTCTTCTGGTGTGGATTTTTATCTCATTAATATGAAGTCTTTTTGTTTTTGTTTTTTTGAAGTCTTTTTTTTTTCTTTTGAGACAGGGTCTCATATAGCCCAGACTGACCTATGTAGCCCAGGATAACCTTGAGTTGGTGATCCTCTTGCATCCAGCTTCCAAGAGTTGTGACTACAGGAGCATGCCATCATGCCCAGCTTCATCCCATAAATTTTTTTGTTTTGATTTTTTTTAAATGATTTATATACTTATTATGTATACAGTGTTCTGCCTGCATGTATCCCTTCAGGCTAGAAGAGGGCACCAGATCTCATTACAGATGGTTGTGAGCCACCCTGTGGGTGCTGGGAATTGAACTCAGGGACCTCTGGAAGAGCAGCCGTTGCTCTCAACCTCTGAGCCATCTCTCCAGCCCTTGTTTGTTTGTTTGTTTGTTTTGTTTGTTTGTTTGTTTAAGATTTTTTAAATGTACATTGGGGTTTTGCCCTCACGTATGTCTGTGTGACGATGCCAGATCCTCTGGAACTGGAGTTATAGACGGTTGTGAACTGCCATGTGGGTGTAGGAATTGAACCTTAGTCCTTTGGAAGAACAGCCAGTGCTTTTAATTGCTGAGCCATCTCTTCTGCCCCAATCTCATAAGGGTTTTTGTTGTTGTTTGTTTGGTTTGGTTTGGTTTTTTTGGTTTTTCGAGACAGGGTTTCTCTGTGTTGTTTTGGTGCCTGTCCTGGATCTTGCTCTGTAGACCAGGCTGGCCTCGAACTCACAGAGATCCACCTGCCTCTGCCTCCCAAGTGCTGGGAGTAAAGGCGTGTGCCACCACCGCCCGGCTTTGTTTTGTTTTTTGAGACAGAGTTTCTTTGTGTAGCCCTGGCTGTCTTGGAACTTGCTCTGTATACTAGGCTAGCCTTGAACTCACAGAAATCTACCTGCCTCTGCTTCCCAAGAGCTGAGATTAAATCTGCCTAGCATACATTTTTATATTAGTGTTTTTATTGTTACTTAAGGCTGAGTTTTGTTGTTGTTGTTATTTGTTTGTTTGTTTTGTTTTCAATGATGATACGGGGTTGTTTGTTTGTTTTGAAGCATGTAATTATATTTTCTTAATTTATTTCCTTAAATTATATTGTATTCTTTCTTTCTCTTCTTTCTTTCATTCTTTAATTTTGAATATATGTGGTACTAGTGATCCAACCCAGGGCCTTGCACATGATAGGAAACCACTTTAGCAGTGAACTATAACTCTAGCTCTAAAATTTTAAACTTGAAAATTATATTACATTAAAGCAAGACATGGTACATGCCTGCAAACCTAGTACTCAGGAGGCAGAGGCTGGAGGATCAGGAATTCAGTGTCATCCTTGGGTACACAGAGAGTTTGAGGCTAACCTAAACAATATGAAATCTTTCTTAAAAAAAAAAAAAAGTATGGGTTAGTGGACTAGGGGAATGTAGCTCAATGGTAGAGCACTTGCTCAGTATGTGCCCGGCCCTGGATTAAGAAAAGAACAATCTATAAACTATAAGTATGATGGAACATGCCTTTAATTCCAACATCTGGGAGGCAGAGGCAGGTGGAACTCTGAGTCTGAGGCCAACCTGTTTACAGTAATTTCCTGACCAATACTGCATGCTGCATAGTGAGATTTTTGTCTCACTTATATACATACAACAACGGTTCTCAACCTTGCTAATGCTGCGATCCTTTAATAAAGTTCCTCATTTTGTGGTGACCCCCCACCATAAAATTATTTCATTGCAGCCGGGCAGTGGTGGTACACACCTTTAATCCCAACACTCGGGTGAGAGAGGCAGGCGGATCTCTGTGAGTTTGAGGTCAGCCTGGTTCACAAAGTGAGTTCCAGGACAGGCACCAAAAACTACACACAGAAACCCTGTCTTGAAAAACAAAGACAAAAAATTTCCATTGCTACTTCATAACTGTAATTTTGCTACTGTTATGAGTTGTAATGTAAATGTCTGATACGCTACTGCTCTAGGGAGAAGTGAAGGCTCATGGCCGTTTTTTTTTTTTTTTTTTTTTTTTTTTTTTTTACAATCTTACACAAGGTCCTTGATATCAAAGTCTTTCTTTTGTCACTCTTTCCGTCTGCTCATAATCTTCCCTCCGGTCAGCACTTAGTAACCTTCAAAACTTATTCCCCCTTCCATTCCAAAAGCTTACCTCAATTCTGATGGCTCTGCTGAGCACAGCTGCTGTTCCCCGTGTAAGGCCAAAGCCTCCCCAGGTATCATTGCCTGTGGTGCAACCCCCAGACTGAAGTAAGGCTAGTCTGAAAGGGTTTCTCCGCCATCGTGTTCTCCGCAGCTGGTGTGGGCCACTTCCAGCCAGCTGGGCTGTGGGAGGCATCTATGCTCTGTGGACCAGACAGCCATGGAAGCCTTCGTCTGTGCCTACTCCCCTGGGTAAGCCCCTCGCCATAGGCTGGGTGACAGCCAGGGGTGGGGGTGGAGGTGGGGTGAAAGGACAGGGAGGCTGGTGCTGAACGGGCGGAGTGGATGGATGGCTTCTTCTCAGGGTGGGGTATGCACCCAGCCACCCAAACTGCATTTACCCCTTGGTCTACACGAGAGAGAAGTGGATAAAAGGAAGAAAATATAAAAGATTCTGGCCATGAAGAGCAGGACTTGTCCATGAAGCCTCTTTCCTGCTCTCATGGAAGGTGTCCAGGATTGATACAGAAGTCACCTTTTGTTTCCTTGCTGGTCTCTCTGCCACATCCAGCCCCCTGAATCCCTAACCGGGCCAGGTGCTAAAGAGGCCCATGGGGAAGCCTGCCAGGACCCATTCCTTCCCCATCCAAGGCCCCTCCTCAACTCTGTCCAAAGCTCCTGTTCTTGCCCAAGGGCAGGTTCTCCAGACACTCTGATGCTTGCTTGCTCTCACAGAGGCAACTGGGATGTAAATGGGAAGACAATCGCCCCTTATAAGAAAGGCTCCTGGTGTTCACTCTGCACAGCCAGCGTCTCGGGCTGCTTCAAGGCCTGGGATCATTCAGGGGGCCTCTGTGGTGAGTATCCTATTTGCCTCCTCCTGGAACAGCGGGTACACAAGGACTTAGAATTGGTGGGAACTAGCAGTCTGAGGAGCTGCCGCAGAAGCCTTGGCCTCAGCACCTAGGAAAGTGCCTGCCTGGACAATCTGCTGGAAAGAAGCCCCTTCTCAGAATTACCTACTCTTCTCACCAGAGGTCCCCAGAAACCCATGTCGCATGAGCTGCCGAAATCACGGACATCTCAACATTAGCACTTGTCTCTGTCACTGTCCCCCTGGCTACACAGGGAGGTACTGCCAAGGTGAGGACTCGGTGCCTATTCAGGCTGCCCCTGAGGGGTAAGTGTGAGGGAGATGCACCTCGGTGGGCACACACTGGTCCTGTGGTGTGTACTGGAGCTGGTGCAGTGGGATAGCCGGAGGACTGAGGTGGCCAGAGGGTGTTCTGAGGGAGTCTCAAGTGCATTAAAAGTATTGACTACTGGGTTTTCATACTTGGTGCGTTCATTCAATAAAAACTCACTGAGCCCCAACTGTGTGTCATACCCTGAGCTATATATATGATTTAAAATGCTTAGGGCTGTATTTAGGGCTAGTACTTGGGAAACTGAGGGAGCAGCACTGTCACAAGCTCCAGGCCAACCTAGGCTATATAGTGAAGTATAGATCAGCTAGGGCTACAGAGCAACACTCTGACTTAAAAAATACGAAGAATCAGTTTGGGCCCATTAGACTATCTATTGAAACAAAGATAGAATTAGGAGACAGAAGGAATCCCTCTTGTGCCACTGCCCACTTTCCATGACTTCCGAACCTCAGTCTGCTTCTCTCTACAATGAGAATCAAACCAAAGCAGCCGCGCGGGGCAGTGGCTGGAAGCCCCCCGTGGGCTCCTTCTCTAGGGGGTGTTCTTGCTATAGTTGGCCTGTTAAGGTAACTTGGGGTCCAGGTGGTCAGAGGCTGAGCACTCTGTCCTTCTGCTCTGTCCTGGCAGTGCGGTGCAGTGTGCAGTGTGTGCATGGCCGTTTCCGGGAAGAAGAATGCTCCTGTATCTGTGATGTCGGCTATGGGGGAGCCCAGTGTGCCAGTGAGTTCCAACTCGAGGTTGCTTTCAGAACCCTCTTGGGGGGGGGGGGCGCTGGATCTGATTTTACCAGCTCGTAGGAGTCCCTGTACCAAGCTATTACCTACTCCTTCCTT
The DNA here is from genome assembly GCA_902168425.1 of Peromyscus attwateri. Taxonomy (NCBI): domain Eukaryota; kingdom Metazoa; phylum Chordata; class Mammalia; order Rodentia; family Cricetidae; genus Peromyscus; species Peromyscus attwateri. The sequence continues at coordinate 29,901 of CABHPP010149932.1, forward strand.
GGGAAAAACACGCCAATATCTTCAAATTATAAATAACCTAAGTGGGTTATTTATACCAATGGAATTGGCAAATGCTGCAAGCTATGGATTTGTGTGTGTGTGTGTGTGTGTGTGTGTGTGTGTGTGTGTGTTGAGGCGGGGTTTCAAGACAAGGTTTCCTCTGCATATCTCTGGCTGTTCTAGAACTCGCTCTGTAGACCAGGCTAGCCTCATTCAGAGATCTATCTGCCTCTACTTCCTGAATACTGGAACTAAGGGCATGTGCCACTACTACTTGGCTTATGGATTTTTTTAAATGACATTTTATTTGTGTGTGGTGTGCCACAGAGCTGGTGTGGATGTCAGATTCTCTCCTTCCACCATGTAGGTCCTGGGGATTGAACCCAGAACATCAAGCTGGGTAGCAAGTGTTTTGCCCACTGAGCCATCTTGCCAGCCCTGGGTTCCCCAAACCCCCCGCCCCCCCCACCCCCCTCTCGCCCCCGCCAACCCCCCCCTCTCTTGAGAGATCTCACACTTGCAAATTTACTAGCACACTACTGACTTCTATCTACTTCCAGTTTGGGGAGTTAGCTGGAAGTTGGGGTACCTTGAACTTAGCTCAGCCTGTTGGTAAAGGGTAAAGATTCTGCGGTCAGCACACAAACTCAGGCTTTCCTGTCCCTCCTGCCAGCCAAGGTGCACTTTCCTTTTCACACCTGTGACCTGAGGATTGATGGAGACTGCTTCACGGTGTCTTCCGAGGCAGACACCTATTATGGAGCCAAGGTGAAATGTCAGGTGAGGGCTGACCCTTACCTTCCCAGGATCTCAAACGGGGTCATAATGGGGTGGCTTTGGACCGAGAGATGGCTCCTTCAGCTTCTCCTGGCCTCACTCTCTTCATTAGTATAAAGCAGGAGTCATAGATTCAAGGCTTGTAAAAGCCAAGAGCCCACTTAACACCAAGGAACAAGGCTCCGTCCCATTCCTATGGAAGGAGCTGTCTTGACTCAGCTCCAGCTGGTGGTGGACATGTTGGGATGCCAAGTCAGGATAGCCAGAACACGGGGTTTCTAAAGCCAGAAACCCAGGTTTTCCTTAGTATTTCTTGACTTGCTAATATTGACAATTGGTCCAAATATATTCAAGACACCGTGTTATTGAGACAAAACTCTTGTGAGCGCAGTCTCTGCTTGGACCTATGAACTGCCAACTGGGCTCATGTGCACACACAGAGGGGAGTCTGACAGGGGAGAGGAAGAGGATTTCTATTCTGAGGCAGGCGGTTGTTGAGGGTAGAGGTAAAGACAGTCCAGCCAGCACACACATTTGGGATCTTGGCCATGGTGGGGCAACAGAATAGGCAGAAAGTTTTGGGCTTGAACTCTACAGTCTGCCCCATATGACCCAGAGTGGGGTTACAGGGAAAAGGTGGGGTACTAGCCCAGATCGAGAGCCAGAAAGTGCAAGACATCCTTGCCTTCTACCTGGGCCGTCTGGAGACCACTAATGAGGTGACTGACAGTGACTTTGAGACCAGGAATTTCTGGATCGGTGAGTGCTTGGCAGCTGAAGGGTGTGGTAAATGGGAGGGACTTGAAGTTCCACAAGGCTCCGGGAAATGTGGACTGTCACCCATTAGCAGATAGCAAGGGTATGGAAAGGGTTTGGAGCACAGAATGGGTCAGTAGTCAAGATGGCCGCCTTCCCTGGGAAGAGGGCTGCAGGGAGTGAGGAACCAGAGGGTGGGGAGAGTTCTGGAAAGAATGGTTTAACATCTGGGAGCTTGAAAGGTCGTAGGCCTCAGGCTTCTGGACTCTCAGATGGGGGGCAACCTTGGCTACCCTGGCCCAGGACTCACCTACAAGGCAGCTAAGGACTCCTTCCGCTGGACTACTGGAGAACACCAGTCCTTCACGAGTTTTGCCTTTGGGCAGCCTGACAACCAGGGGTGAGTCTGGGATGCTTACCCTCCCCTGGGCTCACTTCCCACTTGGGCCTGTCTGGTTGAGCTTCAGATGCCACTGAAGAACCTTCACCCAGCCTATGAGGGTCTGGACCTTACCTGGTTTTAGGTGCCAGGGAAGCCTGGACCTAGCTGGTGCAGACACAGGGCTGAGGTAAGGGGCACAGAAGGCACATTACACAGAGGAGGGACTCAAGAAGTTTCCATCCATGCATCATTGCCATTTGCGCTTGCTCTCTGTAACCCATTCCCTTACCTGCCTACTGCCTGCATCAGTACATCATTTCTGGTATCCACCCATCCCCATCCTTCATGCATACCTCCACCAGTCGTCCTGTACAGAGAATATTCTGGCTGTGTGGCATCTCCCTGGCCTTCAAAGTCCAGGAGTGCCATAACAGGGATGGAGGTGGTAAGTCTATAGGGTCATCCTGGGCTCCAAATATCTCTCCCGGCACACCCTCGTTGCAGTCAGGTACCTTACTTCCAGTACCTATTCTCTTGGTGGCAGAAGGATGTGGGCGTGTCTATTCCTGATACGGCTAAGTGCTGGACTGGGCTGGGTGGGGAATTACAGAGACCTCCCCGTTTCCCTGTGGAGAGCTGCCGTGTATGGGGAACAGAATGGCCCTGGCTCCCAGCAGCCCCGTTTGCACGTGAAGCCCCTGGGCCTCTGAGATGCAGGTGGCTTAGAGGGGTGGAGGGTTGAAGATTCTCCTAGATTCCCAGTTTCATTCCTCTGCTTAAGCACTCTTTATCCCGACCCCACAGGTTTGGGAACTGTGTGGAAATGCAGGCATCTGCTGCCTTCAACTGGAATGACCAACGCTGTAAAACTCGAAACCGTTATATCTGTCAGTTTGGTGAGAGCATGCTCTCAGCTTCCCTCCTCCTCTGATACCTATCCCCTGATGTGCTAACAGTCTGCTCTGTGTTGCTTGGATATCCAACTCATAGGCGCAGAGTGTGTCTGGGTGCTCAGAGTCAGAGAGTTTCCTGCTCGGGGCCTTGAATTTACTGAGGCCAAGAGGACAATGATGGCCCAGCATTGTATAGCATGCCCATGCAGAGAAACAAGACTGGGCCCACATCTTGCCCGGGAGTTCTCCAGGGTCCCTCTCCTCCTATCATGAAAGCTGTCACCTGGGGATCTGTCAGATCCCTTGCTGTGCCCTGATTGCCTACAGCCCAATAAGCTATGGGGGAGGGGCAGAAGTGAAACCTGGACCAACATCAGCTCCCAGCATCCACCTATTAGAATTTGGAGTTCCCTAAGAGAACACAGCCATGGCTACTTCTAGATGAGTACAGCGGAGCCCCCCTCATAGGAGGCCTCACTCTGTTATGCTTCCTTTCCAGCTCAGAAGCACATTTCCCTGTGGGAGCCAGGGCCCTGAGCCGGGCCTGGCCAGGCAGCTCTCCTGCCAGCCTCTGAGTGCACAAGTCAGCTTGCCTGACTGCTCACCTGTGGGAAACACGGGCCTGACTGGCACTGAATGTCCAACATTAAAGAGGTCTCAGAACTTGCACAATGCTGGACGTTGGGTAAGGGAAGCATTGAAGCCCATGAGAAATGATTTGGGGTCCTAAAGGAGCTTAGTACGGGAAGAGAAGAGCCAGGGACCATCAACCTGCTTTTGAGTGGAAAGATGGGCTTCCATGGACCCCCGAAGCCAAAGCCAAAGCCAAAGCCACTGGCCAAAAGCTGTTCTGCTCCATCTAGAACAAACTTCCTTGGACAGCTGGAGTTTTCCAGACCAGAGGCTTCACAAAGAAATAAATGATGTTATGAATCAGCAGGCTTTGCAACTGATCAGTTTTCTTTTTTCCTCTGTGTGTATTTTGTTCTGTTTTTGTGTTGTTGTTGCAGTTATGGTTTTGTTTTATTGTGCTGACAAATTTCAAGCTGACATCAAATTCACTATGTAGCCCAGGCTGGCCTCCAACTCACAACAAGCCTCCTGACTTAGCTTCCGGGGTACTGGGACTTGAGGTGTGTGCCATCGTGCCTAGCCAACTGCTGGCCTGGAAGGGGGATTCAGATGGTGGAGAAGATGTTCCTGGGAAGACCGGAAGGGACGGGTGCTTCTCTGTCAGTCTCCTATTGGTCCTCTGTCCCTTTCAGCTCATCCTTATGATCCGAGCCACACCCTGGGCGTTTTTTCGACTCCCTGGAAACTTAAGGACCGATTCTTTGACTCAAGGACCTTCTTCCCTCTTCTTCCTCTTCCTCCTCCTCCTTCTCCTCCTCCTTCTCATTTCTTTTTTCCTAGCAGCTCCCAGCATTGTGCCTCAAGCAGCAGGGGAAAAAAAGAAAACAAACAAACAAACAAACTGAAAATGTGGGAAATGGTGTGTGTTGTATCCACCCGTGGGGTACTATCACACATCACCTTATCATCTTACAGTTGAAGAACTGCCGGCAGAGAGGTTGCGTAACTTGCCCAAAATAACACAGCTGAGGAACAAACCTAGTCAATTTGGCTATCATTTAACACTTCTATTTTCTTTCACTGATTTAATCCGATGGAGCCAGGAAGAACTGATGTTCCCTCACTCATAGTGTGGACACTTGAGGGACCTACCATACGCCCACAGATAGGAATTTCATCTGGGGACTTTATTTTTCCCTTGTGGGACAAAGTTTCCTAGGCCAGGGCGTCTGTTTTCTCCAGTCTATAAAAGTTCACTTGCCGCCATGTCTGCCAGAACCAGGCCTGAATGAAGCATTGCCCACTGCTTCCGATGCCTGCATGGAGGCAGAAGGGCCCTGCTTTCTTGCCTTGGCTCCCCAGCCTGTAGTTAGAGTCCTATTGCGGAGAGAAGGATGGGAAGCAACCTTAAGCTGTTCAGGATTCAGGTACCAAGACAACAGCCAGGTGGGAACGACGACGTCTGCGCAGCGCACCTGCTGGCCATGAGGCCACAACCTTGGCCTCATCTCCTCCATGTGAGACAGTCCCGCCCACCTCCCAGTAATCCCGTCCCTCCCACTGCGCCTCAAATTTGTCATCCCGCCCAAACTCTTCCGCAGTGCAGCGGTGGGGAGTGGTATGTTGCAGGGTGGGTCCTCCGTGGGCAGGCGTGTTGGAGCCGGTAGCGTGCCCACAGAGACGGGAGGAAGAGGAACCTCGGATGCCAGACCCTCCCACCTCAAGCCCTGTGCTCAGTGTACTGGACTTCGAGAGGTGGCAGATGTCCCGTGGAGGTGTAGACACTGCTAAGGTCTCATCAGGGATAGGGACATATATCCCACATGGTCACCAGTCCTAGGGGAAAATACAGGTTCTTCAATAAGCATGCACTGGCTAATAAATCAGAAATTGCTTCATAGTGGATTTTCATAGTAAATTCTGGAAAACTTACAGGACTTGGCTTACCATATGCCTATCTCTGTGGAATTTCACCTGGGGACTTTTGTTTTTCCTTGATGTGGCAAGCTCTTCTAGACCAGGGTGTCTGTTTTCCCCAGACTATTAAAAAAAAAAAAAAAGTGTGTTAAGCTGCCAAGGGTGGTGGTTTACTCCTGTAATCCCAGCACTCAGAAAGCTGAGGCTGGAGGAGCTCAATGATCTCAAGGCCAACCTGGGCAGCATAGTAAATTCAAGGCCAATGTGGGCTATGGTGTAGAACTGTCTTAAAAAATAATAATAATAAATTAGGGCAGCAAGATAACTCAGTAGATGAAGATACTTGCTGTCAAGTCTGGTTACCAGAGATCAATACCCCGGCCTCGAATGGTGGAAGGAGAGAACCGACCCCACAAGTTGTCCTATGACAACACACATACGTTATTTATTTTACGTGCATTGGTGTTTTGCCTGCGTTTATGTATGTATGAGGCTGTCAAACCCCTTTGAGCTGGGTTACAACAGTTGTGAGCTGCCATGTGGGTTCTGGGAATTGAACCCTGGGTCCGCTGGAAGAGCAGCCAGTGCTCTTAACCACTGAACTATCTCTCCAACCCGGCACACATACATTAAATAAATATAAATAACCACAGTACTTCCTTTCTGCATTGGGGGAACTGATACGCAATAGGAACTGGATCTGGTTCTTTGAAAAGTTCTGTTTGTAACCTGGGTTTGGTGTCATATATCTGTGATCTCAGTGTTGATGAATCGAAGGCAAGAAGATTTTGCGTTCTGGGCCAGCCTTTACTACATAGTGAAGAAGTCAGGGAGGCTCTGTTTTGCTTCTCCAGGGAAAAGGAGGAAACAACACCAGCTAACTACGGCCCAAACTCAGAGTAACCAGTTCATGTCCAAGAGCAGAAAAAGGATGTAGAACAAACCAGCTGAGCTTCTCAGGAGAAAGATTTGTTTTCCTTAGAAGCAAGCAGACAACTCCCTAAGGCACTGGGTGTTGGTGGTGGTGGTGGTGGTGGTGGTGGTGGTGGTGGTGGTGGTGGTAGTGGTGATGGTGGTGGTGGTGGTGGTGGTGGTGGTGGTGGTGGTGGTGGTGGTGGAGGTGGTGGTGGTGATGGTGGAGGTGGTGGAGGTGATGGTGGTGGCGGCAGCGGTGGCGGTGGTGGTGGTGGCGGTGGCGGCAGCGGCGGCGGCAGCTCATGCCTTTGTGTCTATGTACTGCAGTACTCATGTTTCATACATTACAAAAAGACACAAAAACCTTAAAGGGGCCAGGCAGTGATGGTGCACATCTTTAATCCCAGCATTTGGGAAGCAGAGGCAGGCAAATTTCTAAATTCAAGGCCAACCTGGTCTACAGAGTGAGTTCCAGGATGACCAGGGCTACATAGAGAAACCTTGTCTTGAAAAACAAAAACAAACAAACAAACAAAAAACCCTTAAAGGGTAAATATGAAGGTTAACGTAAATGTCTTAATTTTTTTTTTCAGTACTGGAGATCAAACCCAGGTTCTCACACATGATAGACAAGCACTGTACCACTGAGCCATGTTCCCAACCCACTTACTAATGTTTTCACTTTGCACGCCACAAGGCCCTGCAAAGCCTTGAGTTTGTTCGGTTCTTTGTTCTAAGGGACCAAAGATTAGCTGTCTCATCAAGGCATATCATGCACTGCTGGAGTCCTTTCCCTTAATGCTAGCTGGATTTTCACGATCCTCTAGCTGCTGACTAGCCTTAGATTGCCCACTGTTTTTCTACCAGGCTTCTTACCCCGAGTATTCTTGGTCCTATGTTTGTATGAATCTTGTTTGTAAGCTACCGAAACTAATTCTGGCAACTCTAAGCAGAAATGAGTTTGTGAAAGACATTTGTTAGCCCCCAGGGCAGCGGAAGAGTAAGAGAATCTGATCTGGAAGATACTACTTGGTGGAGAAGGCTTCATAAAGACTCCATTGCCTCTTAGGCACAGTAGCTACAATTGATGCCACACAAGTGGGACAGAGATGCCACCATTTTTTAAAGCTGGGCTTATGGGTCTGATTGGAAGTCCTAAATCATGTGCCCAATCCTTGACTTTGAGGAAGGCTGGGAAAGGAAGGTTCTTAGAAAGAGGTGTTTTCAGCTTCTTTCAGGAACATAGGATCTGTCTTGAGTTTGGTTCCACATAGTGAGAAACTGATTCCTGTAAGTTGTTCCTGACTGCCACACACATTTAGTGGCACAAGTGTGAAGATACACAGATCTTAAAAGGTCTTATTAATAAAAAAAAAAAAACCCAGAGCCAGATATTGGGGTGAAAGCTGAAAGATCAGAGAAGCAGAACAAGCCACAGACAACCTCACCTCTTCAACTCCTCAGCCGATCCTGTTTCCAGGAATCTTCAGACTGAAAGCCTCTAAGTCCTCACCCCGAGGGTCTCAGTTGAACTGCACTTAGTTCCTGTCTCCTCAAGCCTTATATACCATTCTCCACCCAGCCATGTCACTTCCTGGGATTAAAGGCATGTGTGCTTTCCAAGCAAAGGCATGAGATCAAGTGCTGGGATTAAACACATGTGCCACCACTGCTTGACTCTGTTCCCAGTGTGGCCTTGAACTCACAGAGATCCAGACGGATCTCTGCCTCCCAAGTGTTAAGATTAAGGGTGTGTGCCACTACTGTCTGGCCTCTATGTCTAATCTAGTGGCAGGTCTGTCCTCTGATCCCCAGTTAAGTTTATTAGAGTACACAATATATCACCACATTCCCCCTTTTTTGTCTAAAATAATAAAAGAAAGTTATAACTAATATAAAAAACTATATACAATAAGTAAATAAGTATATACACTATATACAATCAAGAGTTACATTAACAATGTCTAGTCCATTAACATTTGATAGATTCAGATAAAAAACTCCATTATTTATTCTACTTTGGTTGAGTCCAAAATGTTGTACCTAATTCACTTTTTATCCTAATTTGTATTACCAACCGAAAACTATCTTTTGATGTCTTTCAAACTTATACACTTTACGCGTCTTTAGTGAGTTTCTGTTCTGAATTTGTTAACAAGGAAAACTATAACTACAACTATCTAATCTTCAATTCCCTCAGAGACCTGAGAAGGCAATAATATTAACTGAGTAAAGAGGAAGTGCAAACAAGTGACTTCCAAAAAATGTGAGAAATGACAGAAACAGCTGGCTTCCTGGACAGTCACCCAGGGTTCCTCTGCAACATTGGGGCATCCATCTTTGGCCTACATGCCTAGCATATCTGATGGACTCATCTGTGAAGCAGGATTTTCTAAAGAGCCTTCCTACCTTGTCTTGGCAAGGATCAGCAGTCCTTTCTTTTGTGTCTTGCTTGTCCAATTTGGACAGCATACTGTCAGTAGTTGAGGCAAGGGCACTTTCTTGCCCAGTGGCTAACTTTTGCCACAATGAAAGTTTCTTTGATGCCCATGATCTCTGAAGTAGATGGGTGCTGCCAGGAGCAGACATGTCTCATTGTCATAAAAAAGAAAAGAAAAAAAACTATGTTATTAAAATATTTTAAATGCCATAGTCTGTAGATCTCTGAAGTGTTTGAAGTTGACCTGTATATCTGTTTGATCTTGAAAACATAACTAACATAACTACAAGTTTGATTGTAATGACTACTAACTTTCATTTCTTTATATCCTAATTAGCTGGTAATTATAACTTTCAAGGACTAGCAATTTGCATTACATTGTTAGATGAACCATATAGGTACAATACCTTGAACAAGATTAAAAATATACATACAGTATTTTCTAACAAAATCAATGTCAAATTTGTATTAATATACATAATTTGTATACAATATACAAAAATCCAATCCAATGTAAAATATTTTAAACTAGTTGTTGCTTTTAAAAGTAGATTCAATAGCCAGGTGGCAGTGCTGCACGCCTTTAATCTCAGCACTCAGGAGGCAGAGCCAGGCAGATCTCTGTGAGTTCGAGGCCAGCCTGGTCTACAGAGTGAGATCCAGGATGGGCTCCAAAACTATACAGAGAAACCCTGTCTTGAAAAATTTAAAAAAAAAGTAGATTCAATAATCTACCTTTTTATCTTCATATCTATATCCTCTCCTTTTTTCTTTTCAGAGTAGATTCAATAATCTACCTTTTATCTATATCTTTTTTCTTTTTTTTTCTTTTTTTTTCAAAATAAGAACCCTGAATCTAATCTCCTTTGTAATCAAACACCCTAAACAATGACAATTATCCATAACCCATTGAACGACCAAAGAACCACCCACCCCACCTCTTGGGAATGTGGGCATTGTGTTCTTAAAATTACTTCCTGCTGATTGGGGGAAAAGGCATCTTTAGGGAATCCTGAAAAGAATATTTGGGGTTAATTGTCAAGTCCTGGGAGAGGTAGCTGTATCATTTGTTGTCCAGTCTCTGCATAATGGGAAAGTGCAGGGCTTGTCTCAAGTCCTTGCTGGAGTTGTCTGTGAATCTGGATCATCTCAGCTAGCCATCTCGAAATTGTCCTGAGCAGTTTGTAGTCCAAAGCCGATCTTTGGGTGGTGTTTGTCAGCTTAGTGGTGTTATCATCGTCCTGATGGAATCGTCATTGTGGGGCCTCATCATCTGTTTGGAGACTTCAAAGTCGCTGTTAGGCGTGGTCATGGTTCCCTGTAGAAAACTGATAGAAACTCAAACCCGATCCTGAGGAGTTGGCAAGGAGTTGGCAAGGGTGTGGCTTGTTCTATTTCTCTGATCTTTCAGCTTTCACCCCAATATCTGGCTCTGGGTATTTTTTTTTAATTAATAAGACAGTTTAGTGATTCGTGTTACATGAAGATGTACATATACACACATATACAAATAAATAAATAATTTTAAAAACTAAAGATGGAAAGAATTTCAAAATAACAAAGCTGGAAGTTCTCCTAATGGGACACCTGTGTGACTTCACCGGTTAATTATCACACAGCCTGCCCCTGCGCGTGAGAATATGGGATGGGGTCCCACCTGTTTTGCTATCATTCCACACCAATGGGTCAAAGGAGTCCCAGTTCAGAGGACTCCCAATTCAGACCTTGGTTGCTTACTCTACTATCAGTGTGAACTTAAACACTGCTGCGGAGACCCAGTCCTCTGCTGGACTGTGCCTTCCAGGTCACAAGAGAACTGAGACCACACACCCCCTCCAGGTCCCATGGGTCCAGGTGATGAGAGGGAATGCAGGGTCCTCAGCACCCTCCTCCCAGGCTTGTCCCAGTTCTTTACTGTAGTTCCTTAGTGCACTGAGCTCAGCCAGCCCCACAGGTTCCCGGGGAGCCATCTTCCCACTGTTTCCAGGCAGAGAGGTGGTCCTGTTGTCAGCTGTACCGGGGGCAGTATAACCAAATCTTTCTCCGTTTGGAGCTTTAGTCTCTGCTTCCTCGACCCTGGCATATCCACCAGGAGCAGGTTGCAGAACTCAGAGCTCCTTTGTCTTTTCTTCTTTAAAACCCCTCCAGCTGATGCTTAACGGGTACGTGTAATTGGCAACGCAAAAAGAGTCTCATAACCCTTCTTTTACAAGTGTGTGTTAGGGGGTGGTAGGAAGATGGCTCGGTGGGTCAGTGACTCCTGAACTGCAGAGGTCCCTATAAGAATCATAGCAAGCAGGAAAATGAACCACAAAGAGATGAGAAGGAGCCAGGTGGCGGCGGCGGCGGCGCACACCTTTAATCTCAGCACTCAGGAGGCAGAGGCAGGCAGATCTCTGAGTTCGAGACCAGCCTGGTCTACAGAGCAAGTTCCAGGACAGCCAGGGCTACATAGAGAAACCCTGTCTTGAAAAACCAATACAACAAAAAAGAGGGGGATGGAAACTTGAGTCAGTTCCACTTAGGCTGGATCAAACTTCTAGAGAGTCTAATGCTAGGCAGTTTATTGTATGCATATTTAAACACAATAGAATTTGGAAAAAAGTTTCCGGTCAACAATCATTCCAATTCCAGGTGCACAATAAAATGCCTTAAGGCATGACTACATAGAAACGCCTTTACAAAGTAAAGACCTAGGACAGTGGTCCTCAACCTTCCTAATGCTGTGACCCTTTTTACAGTTCCTCATGTTGTGGTGACACCCCCCCCCCCCATAAAATTATTTTGGTCCTACTTCGTAACTGTAATTTTGCTACTGTTACAAATCGTAATGCAAATATCTGATATTTGACCTCTGTAAAAAGGTCATTCATTTGACACCCCTACACACACACAAAGGGGTCAAGACCCACAGGTTGAGAACCAGTGGCCCAGGCTCTGGTCTGGTCTCTGACTCAGATAGTATAGAGGTCAGCAGGTATAACATACATGTGACATCTCCGCTAATGGTGGGTTCTATTGACTGAAAGATAAAGATAAAGGTCTAGGGAGGGAGAGTCTGGGATATTCATTCTGGGGGATTTTGGTGAGGTGTGGCTCTACAGATAGCCAAAGGTCACCAGGTCGTTAATAATATTCACTCTCAGCTTTCTGGATAGAATGCAGGTATTTTATCTCCTCCATTGAGGAGACACCCTTATGTGTTTAAGTTTGAGTCCCAGCATCCACATAAAAAAAAAAAATGAGAGAGAGAGAGAAAAGTAAAAATAAATAAATAAATAAACAGTTGTGGCCAGGTACCTGCTTGTAGCTCCAACACTAATGTTGGGGGACAGGGAAATTACTGGAGCTTGCTGGCTGCCAGCCTAGCTCCAGGTTCAGTGAGGAACACTGTCTTCTTTTTTTTTTTTTTTTTTTGGTTTTTGGTTTTTGGTTTTTGAAGACAGGGTCTCTCTACGTAGCCCTGGCTCTCCTGGAACTCACTTTGTAGACCAGGCTAGCCTAGAACTCTCAGAGATCCTTCTGCCTTTGCTTGGATTAAAGGCATGCACCAGTACCACCACCTGGTGGAGAAACACTCTCTTAAAGGTATAGATAGAGTGATACATCCTCCTTTGACTTCTGTGCATTCTCGCTGTCTCTCTGTCTCTGTTTCCTCTGTCTCTCTCTGACACACACACACACACACACAATATGAGCCAAGAGGTTATTTTGAATTTAAAATATTTTTCTTGGTATGGTGGTCAATGCCTATGGCTTTCTGGTGGCTAAGGTGTGAGGGTCATGAATTAGAGACCAGCCTGGTCTATTAGCAGAAGATGAGGGGCTCAGAAGTGGAGGCATCCACAAACAGCACTCTCTATAAATTGAACTGTGGGGCTTGATTACATGTGGGCAGAAGGAGCCCCAACTCTTAGGTGATTGGAAAAGCCAGTAATTATAACGAGAAATCCATGGAGACTGTTTAAAGGGCAAGGAATTTATTAGGGGATAAAAACTCGCGGCGGCGGCGGCGGCGGCGGCGGCGGCAGTGGCGGTGGCAGTGGCGGTGGCGCACGCCTTTAATCCCAGCACTCAGGAGGCAGAGCCAGTCAGATCTCTGTGAGTTCGAGGCCAGCCTGGACTACCAAGTGAGTTCCAGGAAAGGCACAAAAACACAGAGAAACCCTGTCTCGAAAAACAAACAAACAAACAACAACAACAACAACAACAAAAACTCACTACAGCATGAGAGATTTATTGTAGAGTCCTGGAAAGCTGAGCTATGATCCACGCTGTTCTTCTGCCTGGTCCATCTCAGCATCCAAAACCATGAGAGAGAGAGAGAGACAGACAGACAGAGAGAGAGAGACAGAGAGAGAGAGAGAGAGACAGAGAGAGACAGAGAGACAGAGAGAGACAGAGACACAGAGAGAGACAGAGACACAGAGAGACAGAGACAGAGAGACACAGAGAGATAGAGAGAGAGAAAGAGAAAGAGAGACCGAGACAGAGAGAGGAGAAAGAGAGATGCCTATGTGCATACCAGGTCTTAAGGGTCCACGAGGCCATGCCCCAGGGGCATGTACTTCTCCATAAGCACTCAGTGGTGTGTGCCTTGCCCCCAATAATGAAAAATAGGTTTCTAAAAGTTCCTTTTGCTCCTGGCTCCCAGCAACCCTAGCTCTTTGAGGCTTAGCACAGAAGCAGGTGCTGGGCGTGGGTCTGGCAGTGGCAGGCTAGTGCAAGGGTGGCTGGCACAGGCACTCTCCGTCCTGGGCTGGTCGTGGGAGGGCACTCCAAAGTTCACCGGACCCAGTGTTGAGGGTCTCCTCCGAGGACACAAGGACCACAGGCTTTCCTCCTCCTGTCTCTTGGCGGTAACACCCTCAACTCCAGGGCCTGGGCAATGAGGTTGATGTGACTGTGGGTTTGGGTCTGAAGGAAATGGTGCAAAGGGAACCCTTTGTCTCTTTGTCTTACGGGACTTCCAGGATGACTCTCTGGAGCTTGAGCATAGCCCTAGATAGGGGTTGCTAGGGCTTGTCCAAGGCCGGGCTGCCCATTGATGTGTGCACATGACCCATCCTCCTACATCCGTTTTTCATCCCCTCAGATTGAACATGGCTGGAGAGCCCAGGCCTGGCTCTGCCCATCCAGTCAAGAAGAGACCTCAGGACACGACCATCTTCCGGTGAGTCCATCCTGTCAGCAAGGGAGGCTGGTTGTGCATTTGTTTGAGTTCCCCTGAGGTGGAAAAGGGAATCTAGAAGATTCCCTGAGGGTGCTACCCGCCCAGCAACTCCGGCTGCTCCGTTCTGTGACTTTTTCTTGAGCCTCAGGTTTTGTTTGTTACTGAGGGGACTGATTCAGTGCCTTCCACCCTATCAAAGCCTCCATAACCTGACATCCTCCAGCCTGGAGGCAGGGAGTCCTCCAAGGAGAATCTCTCCTGTGCGGAATCAGAAACTTGTTTCCTAAGTATAAATGTTTGGGAACATTTCTGGATGACAACTTGTCCTTAGCTTGGCACACCTAAAACAATTATTAGGAAAACTTATTTTTTGTTGTTGCTTTAGAATTAAAACTTTATCTATGAATTTGCATGTGTGTGTTCATGCATGGATATATATGTATGTATGTGTACCCATGCGCACAAGTGTACATGTTTCACGGCTCCTGTGTGGAAGTCAGAGGACAACTTCAGCTTGCAAGAGTTGGTTCCCTTCATCTGCTCTGTGGGTCCCAGGGATCAAACTCCGGCTGTCAGAGTTGCTGACATGCATCTTTACCCACAGTCACCTCACCCATCCCGTTGTTCTGTTTTGTATGTGTTTGTCTGTATTTTTATTTTGTTTATTTATTTTGTTTTTTCAAGATAGGGTTTCTCTGTGTAGCTCTGGCTGTCCTGGAACTTGCTCTGTAGACCAGGCTGGCCTCCAACTCAGAGATCCATCCAACTCTGCCTCCTGAGTGCTGGGATTAAAGGAGTGCACCACCACCACACAGCTATTTTATTTATTTTAAGACAATATTTTTATTCCTTGAAAGTTCATACCTTTATACAATGTATACTGATCATATCCACCCACCACCAACTCCCTTCAACTTCCCCTAATGCCCCATCCCATTTCTCTCCCTTCCTCTATTTTATTTATTTATTTTTTAGACAGGCTTTCCCTATTTAGCCCTGGCCGGCCTGGAACTCACAGAGATCTTCCCGCCTCTGTCTCTCGAGTGTTGGGATTAAAGGTTCGCGTGCACCCTTCCTGGAGGTAATGAGCAGAGCAAGGATTCTCTCCCTGAGCCAGAAATCTACTTACTATGTAATCCTTGAATAGAGGACATACCAGATATTAAAATAATAAGAACAGGTTGGGCATAGTTTTTAGACAGACTGCAGCCATTATCCCCAGTGCAACCGGATCGCTCCTCTTGGAAGAAAAAAAGCCAAGGGCCAGGGGTGGCTGCACTCAGCATAAGCAAGGGAACTAACTCAATGCTAAGGATCCTTCTTGCAGAACAAAAACAAGTCGTGCATTGGCCGGGAATCGAACCCGGGCCTCCCGCGTGGCAGGCGAGAATTCTACCACTGAACCACCAATGCTGTGCTGTAGAAGGGCGTCTTGCTGGCTGAGATGTTTAGTCTCTGCCCTGTCTAGGGAGTGGTACATCGATGTTCTTGAAATTCATCATCTGGAGCCCTGGATACAAAACTCTTGTAATCAAACCCACATCGCTGGGGAGGCTGCACGCCTTCTCCGCAGTGACCTGCGCCAGCTCGATCTTTCTTCCTCCTACCGGCCCGAATCCGAAGCAGCCCTGCGTGTCCTCAACCGCCCACCCAGACCTCTAGAAGCCAGGAAGTAGAGGTGGCCGGAAATCTCATCACAGTTCTGGGGAC